>OZ032127.1:4839919-4894919 GCA_964026355.1 Pseudorhiza aurosa | reverse complement strand
ATTAAGTGAACCCTAAGCTTAAGGTGGGTCTTGAACCCGCGTCCGCGAGCAAGTGTTTCAACCAGTCTCACTTTCGTGATGACATGAATGCTTGCAGTAGCTCGTGATAGTAGGAGATGCACTTGATTCAAAGCAGGAGCAGAGTGGCAAATGTAGCGGAGCAAATAGCACGTGAGCCAACTCATTTGACGCATCGATGCTTTGTTGCAATTTTGCTAACCGATCTCCACATCACTCTCGGTTGCAGTAGAGAAGGCCATAGTGTCAGCACAACCAGGAAGTCTTCGTCAATATGGCATGCGAATCTTGAAGACTCAGAGCCGTTTGATAACCAAGCAAGCATCTAAGAGCTCGTGTAAGCAGCTGAAAGGCCAAAGTTGCTATCCTTACCCTGCTTCCTTGACGGCACTTGGATTCATCTCCTCGAAAGAGTGACCTTTTTGCAGTCATAATTTTGCGTCCCATTTTCAATGCGAGTATCAACGAGGATCTTGTTCGAAAATCTCCACAGCGTTCTGTGTTCCATTTACAAATGCATTTATTTTTATCGATACGTTGGGCAGACACCCTCTGCTCACTCTCCGTTGTTCTTAATTGGGAAGAACAGCGCCTTCGAATTCCCCATATAATTATTAGTGCGCATTTCTGCAAGTGCGCCTCCTCACTGGCGCGTTTCTCTCCTTTTTACGCCACCTCATCGGAGTGCCTCCTAGCTGGTTCCGAATTGATCTCCGTTATACTTAATTTCATTCCCTCCCAAAATGTGGGTGGAGACAGACTGCCTCACCAATTGCATGAAGAGAATTATGAAATTCTGTAAATTACGTACAAGTATAAAGTATAAATTATCGATAGAATTATTTTTGACGATGACGCAAGCTAAAATGGTCTGCGTAACTTATTAGTAACAAAGTATTTATTTCATCTTAAGTTATAAACGATTAAATTCTCACGACTATCAAAATGGTTATAAGTGTCATATTATGATATATCACACGAAACGAAGTAGGTTTATTTCTTGCCACCACCTGCCTGAATCTTTGATAAATAGATATTTTGATGTGCAACTTTTCAGTTTCGCAAAGATAAGTAGAAACACAATTTAAAAACGTTACTAAAGAATAAGTTATTTCACTGCCTACTTCACGAACTCTATCTCGCAAATCATCATTCATCCCAAGAACATGCAATTTATGGAGCATCTTGCCTTCTTCTTGCTTCTCTGAATCTTACAACTTGCCTTCTTTCAAATCTAAGATCAATAAACTTATAAGATCTTATATCCCTCTCCTCTTAGCCTTCCCCTTCTTTCTTCCTTTTTTTGAGCTTTGTATAGGCCGCTATGGCTTTCCCCCAACATAATTTACTGAAAGAAGGTCAGTCCAGGGAAAGTGTTTATGTGTAGTGTAGCCCTTCGCAACAGTTTGTTCTCCTGGCAACTATCTTAACCTTTTGTAACCTTTTGTCGGCATTTGCTAGAATTCATCACCTCAAAAATGCCTCTTTTACCACTCTCAATCTTTTGGCGCATTCTCTGATCCTTCTGTAATCTTTAACCGCTTGCAACTCAATATAACGTCATCCTGTCTTTTTTTTAACCATGCGTAGCTGTTTTTGACTTCTTCTTTTTTGTAACTACGTGTCAGCAATGTGTAATCTTGGTAAGTCTATAGTTGATGACACTCTTGAAGAATCCTCATCTTCAAATGAAAAAATGTGACATCACTTCCAGTTTGGAGTTCTTGAGGCTTCCAAACTTTGGATTCCACAGGTTCCGAAATTCATTACAAAGTGATCTGCATTTATCACATAGTTGACGGCTGGCTTCAAGTCACTGTACACTGCATTGAATGATTCTGTGAAATTCAGGTCCTAATCCATAGGAACACCCGTTATCTTGGCGACAGACCAAGATCGTGGTATGAACAACTCAAGGGAGAAGCTATGCAGATTGGATTCAATAGATTAGCCATTGAATTAAAACGACAGTATTTGATGGAAGAAATCCAGAAGTCTGAAGGCAATACAAAAATCAGGCATTCCATTTGGTTCTTTCGCTTGCTCCTTTTATCCGAGGCGAGCGACATCTTTCTACAGCTCCATCTCTCCATCTAACTTATAGTCTTCCCTTCCCTCTCTTTGATCCTCTTGGCATTGAAAAAAGTATTAATAACAGCGTTGCAATGTTTATACAGGATAATCTATCAGCATAATGACAATGCTTTTATCTTAATTTTTCTATCATGAAAGGAAGAAGAGAGGAACTTAATAGCTACATTACGTGTTTGTTAAGAAAATATATGTACAGAAAGCTTCTTCATTCATTCTGGCATCGCCTTTGCCCTTCGGTTATCATTCATTCTCTTTACACCCTCAACCCACTGAAATTTCATTGCTGAAGCCCTACTTATAATATCTGAAATTCCAGTCTGCTGTATTAATTCTTCTTGCCTGATTTCATCTTTTCTAGGGCTTTTGAGAATAGTTACGTTTCTAAGCTACTAATAATCCCCACTATCTATGTCTCTTAATGTCCAGCTTTCTGCTCTATATACGCTCAATTGCCTCTCAGGCTCAGTATATCGCATGCAACCTTGAATTTTATATTCTGCTTTCATCGTTCAATCCAACAGTCAAAGTTAAACTCATTCCAGGTTTTATCCGTCCTGTAAGACGACTTTCCTAACAACTTGCAGTCCCTTGGGAAGACGTCTTCCGAAGCAATTCGTAACCCTTTAGGGAAAGAATTTTGTAAAAACTGTAGTGAAACGGTAAAATTAGATTTGTGCGAACATGTCTCCCATGGGATGGTTTTCCCTTGTAGCCTTAGCTCCAACGGGCATGAAATCGGCGAGGGTAGATCTAAATCCTAAACGATTCCGCTCTCTCGCTCATTTGATAACTACAAATCAGCTTAAACAGACGTGTCTCAAAATTTCCATACTAAGAATCCGAAGGAGGATTCGTGGACGCTGAGAAGCTACAAAAATCGAGCAGTCTCCTTGATCCAATTTTCAGATTAGGCCACGCTTTGTGAGTCGAAAGCCTTGTGCTTTCAGAGCTGGATCCTGGACACTGAGAAGCTACTCCAGTCGAGTAAATAGCTCTCATCCTTCCTTCACAATGCAACCAAAGCTCGCGTTCCTACGCATTGGATGTGAGAGAGCGCCTCTCATCGTTTTATCGTTTTCCGTAGGAGAAGTGCTAGAATCATTATGCTACTTAGCGCTCAAAAACAGTTCAACTAAATCGAGAATGGATTCTCTGCTGCACTATATTGAATGGTGTTCCATTCCTTTTGATTCGATCATGGGCCGTTCGCATCTAAGACTATGGACAACGTGAGGTAAAGTATTCTATACATTTTTAGAAAACACAAAATGCTTTTTTTAGAATCTCCATATTGAATTTTTACAACGTTTAAAGGTTCCAGAACTAAACTGACATGCTGATCGTTTTCTTTTTAAAAATACTTAATCAAAAATTGGATAATTTAATTTGCCTATAATTACAAATTACATCGCTACGTGATTCACAGCAGAAGATCTCTTGGGCATTCATCATATGTATAAAAGAAGAAATATAAGCTAGTGATTAGATCGGGTTGGGCAGTGTTGTTTTATAAAGAAGCTAGGCCAATATAAAAACTTACCCTGGCAACCATAGTGAAATTGCTAGTTTTGAGGATAGTTCACGAAACCCAAGGATGTGAACAGCAGAAGAGATGGTGATTACATCAAACTAATTCAGAATCAGGTAAGGATTGCTTACTAGCTCTTCAGCCCCTATAGAGGAGACGTCTGTTGTGCTAAATGTCCTACGTTCGTATGATTGCTGCTCTCTTTGGCAGCTCTGGATGTCCTCTTTCTGTCCACCCTGCAGTTAATCCCTGCCTGGTATGACGCTCGGGGAAAGATGGGGAAGGAAACAAAGTGGCTGCACTACGTCACAAAGCCGTGGCTCATGATGGCGCCTCTTAGGGACGGTGCTCCCTAAACCTCGTTTCGAAAATGGGCTCCAAAGCTGTTTAGCATGTAATCCCTGGACGCATGACGTCACTATCATTCCATCTGCGTTCTCGTCGTTAATTTTGGGCCAAGAAAATCAAATCTTTACGTCACCAAATTCACACCTTACGTCAAAAAAGTTGTTACGTTAAGAAACTAATTGGGCTAGACCAGCTGCCCCATTCCGATTCGCGCATTTCGACCAACCATCTCGTCCCGTTTTATGATTGGCTTCTTGCCCCCTGCGGAAGACTGTATACGAATGGAGCTCAAGATAGTAAGCAGCTATGTATCAGTCTTGTGACGGGGGTTGACGAGTTAATCAATTGTTATAGATTGGATGCCACACCGTCCATGCTATACCCGGTGAATGCGATATTGTCTTCCAGTGCGAGACCCCCGTGTCATCTTTGCTATTGCCTCCTATGACAGCCTTTCCGAGCAGTAACTTCTTTCCAATGATTTTATGTTTACTGCTGACAGCGCACGTCAAGTCGAAATCTGTAAAGTTCTCCCGCGGTATCTTGAATTTGCATTCTCCGTTGACGTCCAGCGTGGCGACATTAGGCCCAGGTAACGATTTAGACAGTAATGTCTTTTTCCCGACTCGATTTCCAAGGCGTTTCAGATAGCATTTCACCTGGAGTGCTGGGAAAAAAGCAGACATAGAAATGAAACTTTGTTGTCGTTTATGATAAATGAAGGGGCTCTCGAGACACTTGCAAAAAAATGTCCGATTGCCGGAATCAAGAATCAATGTTGAATAAAGGCAAAGGTAGAACTTGAAGACTGCTCGATACGCAGGCTTCTTTGTGTCCAAATATATCATTTTGACATCTGGGCAGAATCATAGAAATAAATGGATACTGAAACAGAAATCTGCAGTGGTCTTTCTTTGAGAGCAATTCGTACTGTCCTAGAAATACTAGTCGGGTGGGTCCTCAGATCGTATTGAACGAATGAAAATATTATGATAATAAAATAATGACTCTAAGAAATAGTTTAGCTGAGAATGGATTCAAACCACTGACCATAGGATCAATGCGCAAGAATCTTATCACTGAACTGTCCTGGCACTTGTTTCTGATAAAACAGTATTTTGATGAACGCGGGCAACGTAAACGGAAAAGACCAGCAGAATACCTGACATGTTCTCCAGGGAGTTGATTGGTGGTACTTTGACAGTTTTCACCATCACATGCAAAGTTCCTTGATCGTTATAAATCAGCTGCACTAGAATATCTCCACATTCACTCTGAAAACACAACACAAGAGAATTGAGCAATCATGCAACTTATTCCCATGAGAGGATTTTTTTTTTTTTTTTTAGTGGGTTATGTTGAGGAAAGGCCATGGTGACCTATACAAAGCCCCAACAAAGGAAGAAAGAAGAAAGCGAACAGATAAGAGGATAGAGAGATCAGATCAAGGATACTACAATTAAAAAAAATTTCTGATGGATGTATGACCTCATGCTGATAAAGAGACAAGACGATATTTGACGCATTGCCATCTAATGAAAAATAATGCAATACATTGCGTTGCAATGCCACACGATGAATTGTTTCAGATTGTCGCGTGATGCAAAATATGGCAATGAAGTTCATTGCGCCTCGAAGAAGCGCAATGCCACGAAAATCAAGGCAAGGCAATACAATGCAGTGTAACGCAGAGAAAAGCGAATAATATTGCGATGACAAGAAATGTAGTGCAATAGCAACCAAGGTGCAACAGTGCGGTTGCAAGCAATGCAACATAATTGAATGCAACAGAAATGAATGCAACAGAAGTGAATGCAATACAGCGATGCAATCAGATGCAGTGTTTGCGAATGCAGCCAAAGTAAATGCAACACGGTGCAATAAAGCGTAACACAAAATGGCAATGGAATGCGAACACAGCAATAGCATCAGGCTTGATTTGGCATTAATGGAAAGTTACAAAACGCAGAGAAATATCCTAGAAGAAGGCGAATTGATTCCAATGCGGTTCACAGCTGCATAGCTCATTGCAAAAAAATGCACGCAAAATGGAGGACGTTGGCGTGTGAGAATCAGGAAGAAATGCCAATAGATGCCATACCTGCATTGATGCGACCTTGATGTTGAGTGCAACGTCGGTTAGTACCTGGCTATAAATCTCCTTGCAAAGCAACGGGAGCCTTGCTTCTCCGTACACAATATCCTTGCTTGATTTGTCAACGTAATGTATAAGTAGTAAAGCTGTTTTCGATTCGAAATCTCGATTCATAGGCCGAGAGGCAAAGACGAACTTCTCTTCAAAAACAGGCGCGGTAGACACTTTGTGCTGCTTAGTCGTGTAGATGGCCTCTCGCTCGGGAAGAAGCAGAATGCTTGCATAGATATTGGCAATGTCGGGACGAATTATTTGCAGTTTACTCAACTTTCGTAAGAATATGTTGAGTCTTTTTCGAGATTTGTCTTCGTATTGCAGTGACAATTGAGCCTTACCTAGATGCCCAATGCCAAGTGTCCGTTGTCTTTCAATGTTGTACAGTTCTGGTCTGAAGTCCGTAGAGGTCATATCTTCTAATGACAACGACAATTTCTCCTCGCTTTTCAACGAACCCGAATCTTCGTCCGTAGCATTAGAGTTCGGTCTTGCCAAGCATTTCGCCGAATTCGGACTGAAACTCGCGGGCAAAGAGTTAACTGATTCCGTCAACCTTCGTTGCCGATAAGGCGATACTCTGGAATTCGTTGATGAGGTCCTACTGTCGATGTTGTCTCCAGAGCTGGAGGTCACTTTCAGCTCGGGTTGTATAGAGCTCGCGTAAAAGCCACCGGGAATGGTGAATTGGTTTTCGCTCGTTTGAAGAAATGCCGGAGGCATTCGGCGAACCGGCGTCTGTATCGCGGCTTCCTTTCTCCTCTCGACCAGCTTCTCGTACGGAACGGCAGGTTTCTTATTGTTATTGCTACCAAAGAATGACGAAGTACTTTCAGATTTGACTGGGCAGCAACTGTCGCAGCAGGCCCGTATCTTTTTGTAAAACCTTGCGATGATGAGTGTAATTGCTGTGGCGAAGAACAGCGCTCCTAAAGATACTGAAAGGGCCAGGAGAATTTCCTCCTTCAAGCTGCTTTTTGATTTGCTCATTCTGTGTAGCTATGGTGAGAAAATGCGATATTCGCAGTTGTTATATGGGCTCTGGAATATAGACATGAACACAAACAGAAATAACTAATTCTTAGCAACCATCTATGGATACAATCAAAACAAGAAATTCAAGATACTTGAGCCAATTTCTCATAATTTCAATCTCAATATTCGAGGAAGCTTTGATACCCAAAAGTCAAAACAGAAAAAGGCTACTCTAATCACGAGAGTCGTTTCCTCCAGATGCGAATACGTCCCGTAATTCCTTTGATTCATACGTGATTCATACGATCCATGATGCCCTTGATAAATGGCTTTCGACCCGTGATATTTATGATTCATGATTCTTGTTGATTTGATGTTCACTATTAATGATATGATCAATATAATTATATGTCCTGAGAGATGATTCAACTGATCGAATATAATGACAGAGCTAACCAGGCCTTTCACCTCGATGTGGCGAAACCTCGCTATCCTTCTGAGCCTTGATAGCCATGGTACATGCTCACGATGATAGCATTTTCTCTAGAAATATTGTAGGACATTTTGAGGCCTTACATCCTAAACAGTAACGTTGGCTTACAGAACCACATCTGGAATTACAAATAACTTCCATTGGTCTTAGATTCATCTCTCTCTCTTGTTTGATTCCCTGTCAGTCAGACCTGTCAGTCAGTTTCTCTCTAATCATTTGTTAGGCTCTCGTCTATCTTCTTTCTTAAGTTCTCTATCTTCATCAACTTCAGCTTTCAGTGAAGAGATAGGTGTCAAAAATGAGAGAGAGAAACTGACGAATTGATAGAGAGAAAGACTCTGTGAGAGAGAATTCTATATGAATGTATATAAATGTATATAGCAGAAATGCAGAAAAGGAAAAGACCGATTCTCTGTTACTCTGAGTTTCGTGCAAAGGCACTCGTCAGTCTGTCTGTCTGACGAGTGCCTTCGCACGAAACTCAGAGTAACAGAGAATCGGTCTTTTCCTTTTCTGCATTTCTGCTATCAACGCTCTGTACTTTGTACATAGAGCACCATATGGTGGTGAAGACAGCACCCTCTATATGATTTAAATGTATATACATATATACATTCATATAGAACTGTCTCTCACAGAGTCTTTCTCTCTATCATTTCGTCAGATTCTCTCTCTCTCTCATTCTTAACACCTACCTCTTCACTGACAGCTGAAGTTGATGCATCCCTGAATCTAATTGAGTTAACCACATTAAACGAGTGAACAGAAATGACAGCTACATATAGCGGGGTTTTCTGGAGGAAGATCAACTAGCCTGCGGGCTCTTCTCGCACCTTCTAGGTGTGAAAAAGCGTCGAAAACAAACGGTCACTAGATGTGACGTGGGCGAGTGAATGTGGGATTGATGTTGATTCATGCCTACACGGTTGAGTAAGAGGATTGGAGACGCCCATGCAAAATATGCAAATAAAGGTGATGGGAATGAATACAGTATCTCCTCAAGATAATTGCTTGCGTGGGGAAGATTCTGCAGTAGGGAAAACAAATCGATTCCACTGAGACAAAAGACCATCCTTAGCCCATTGAATTTCTACGGGCTACAGAAATATTCGCAAAACCACTAGCTTTGTGGCATATGCCTCAAACGGCCAATTTTTCTATCTCCTGCACTCTACCTAATTTTCGAGGTTAAGTTTAAGACAATGAAAAGTTACACTCATCGTGTGGTGTCAGATTCTCGATGTATCATGGCCTCTTGGTTCCTATGATTAGCGATTACTGTGATTAGTGATTCCTATGATTCAAGGATTCGAAGTCAGATTTTAAGACACTGGAAAGATGTGCTGCTCTCATTCCTTCCTTTCAGAGTTACCGTGCCTTGCGACTTTCGTCATTCGTGTGCCTGAAAATAAATGTTCTTGTGATTTTTTATTCCTAAATTTTGTGATTCCAGCGATAGACTTTGGGACGACATCATTAGCAGCACGGGGGTAGGATCAAGCGTCACCCAGGCTCCCATCACATATCAACATTTCCATCAGTCCCAACACGAAGAGAAGAGATTCTTGACAATGCTTCGTCTATTCGCTGTCAGCAAAAGGCTGCAGATCTAAATGATCAGAATGAGTAAACGAAATCCTCTTTCTAATGGACTACAACCCAGCTCCCGCAAGTTCTGTAGCACTACTGTCCATTAGCATATTCGATCCTCCCTCCCCCGTCTCTGATTTACCATAATTCAACTGCAGCCCTTTAACCACTGTGAAAGGACCCCCAAAATTGACGGACGCGGGGGATAAGTTAAAATAACAGCATAATGTTAACCTGGCTCAGATATTTGCAGCGTCACTTCGCTACGGGGAGGAAAAGGTTTTGCTACAACAGCAACATATCCTCTGCCAATTTCCCAGGGACAACTAATAAGCTTTCCATTGTGATTTTTTCTTAACCCATTGATGTGACAAACCATCGTTGACCCTAAAGCAAAATATTTGCTTTTCAGAGAAAAATTTTTTCACCGTATAACGGATAAATAAAATGACACGATATTTATGTATTTGATTAAAAGGAGTGACACTTGAATCCTAGGGATAATTTTTTTCGTATTTGGCCTGACTTGTTGAATTGATGGGGGTACAGACACAAAACCGCCTTAATGTTTTGTTTGAAAAAACCTCAGAGATTTTGGAATTTTCACAGCGAATCACAAAGTTGAAAGCCGTCAAACCTTCCAAAAATGTACAAATATTGTGTAAATACCAACAAGTTTACAAAGCGACCCACTAACTTTCGTGTTTTCGCTGGGGAATTTGAGTTGTGTGCGATACGATGCTTCGGATGTGAAGAAATGACGATATATGCCGGGTAGTTGGAGAAATCTCGCGTTATAATTTCGATTTGAATGTAAATTAGGATGAAGCTGAACTGAAAACTCACCGAGATATCCGTACTGCTACGCTTTTTCGGTCATACTTGCTGGTACACCCTACTGATCATTTCTCGCGGAAACCATGTCTTGCATTAGATAAACGAATTGCACCTTCTCACCGGCGTGGTACTTTGTTTGAAGAAACAAAACATCACCCTATCATACCAGCTGAAGCATGTCCCTCCGCATCTCACATTATTCCCAAACAAAATCCAGCAAATCCGTCGAATTGAGCAACTTCTCGCCGGTACGGAGGCAGTTAAGAGGATGGAAAATCAGTTAACTCCTCTGGCCTTTTACGAAGTCGTCATGAATACTATGGTCGAAAGACAATGCGGATTTGAATGGCATTATGACCTATTTTCAAGGACACAGGATTCCGTCCATTGTGCATTGTTACAGCGATGCGACAAGCCAATATTTTGAAACGAAACAGACCAGAACCCTTTGAAGCGTAGAAATCATTACATAATGTACGTCTCCCGTCCTCCTATCCTAAATGAGAGCGCTGATAATGAGTCACAATCCCAGTGCCCACAACCACCCCCGACCAACCATGGACTCACACGATGCAATGAATTCGGTTAAGTTTTAGCACGGGGGAAGGCCACAACACGAAAATATCACGAGTGAATCTATCATTTGAAAAGAAGATGGAAAGGATGAAAAATCTTTAAAACGTTGGTTCAGGTCTCCTCCATTTGGTTAAAAATGATAAATGAAAGGGGCGTTCCCTAGATTGGAGCTTCTGGAAGTGACAAGTCAGTGACGTCTGGAGGAGGTACCGGGGCGGGGGAGGTAACAGGGCAGTGGGTAAGTTGATGACAAAAAGGGTAAAGTTACAACGAGTCCCACATTCAAAGCGAGCGTCGAAGAGCAAGCAGTTAGAGACAAATCATCCAGAGCAACGGCCTTGTGGGGCAATATCGTTAGATCTTCCCTATTCACAATCTACCCCAAGAATTGCACTTGACACCCATTTGCTGAAGGGTGGACAGATGGAGAGCGAAGAGAAACGTGCACAAGGGGAAATCGAACCTGAGACTCTAACCACAGACACGCAACTGGGAATTGCAGAGGGCAGAGGTCCGGGCAACAAAAATGGGCAAGATAGAGATGCTATTTGAAAGGGACAAGGTCTGGAATTATATTCTTTAGATTTAAAGACGGAATATTTACTTCGAGGGATTTCATCATTTCGCAACTTTCAATTCATTTACTCAGTTATCATCCTGAACTCAGCAACACCAACTGACGACAATAGTAAATTAGCTCTTTCCCAAACTGAAGCTTCGGATTTTATCTAGAAAAGGGGTACCTTTGCCCTTTTGAGAAAGAGGGCAGGGGTCTGGGCCCCCAGGACCCCCTCAGTAGTTGCGCACCTGAACCACCATGTCAACTCCCTTCAAGACAGGACAGGTTAAAGCCCACAAATCCCTGGCTATCAGCTCTATTTAACTAGTTATGATATGTTTAATGGAGGAACTGCCCTCAAACAATTCTTTGGGAAAGCTTCTTTTCCAAATGATAAGACACACTTTATTGTCTAGAAGGACAACAAAGCAGAAAGGAAACACCTTCACAGCGACTATATTATGATAAAACTAAGAATAATGTTCTAAGTTCATGATGCAAACTTTGATATCTGTTTAAAATGTTCCTTTGATATAATGCCTTGCATCTCTTTTAAAGTTAGCCATTTTGAATCCTCACCAAAATGCTGGCATTCATCTACCGAATCACGGAAAGTTGCCTTGTAGTAAAAGACCTACAAAGAGGCAAGAAAAGACTTGATGATGTTTTATGCATACTATGGTACAAATGAAGCAAGCAAGTACCATGCAACACTATACGACGTCATGCAACACTATGCAACTCAATGCAACAAGATATACTGGAATGTAACACAATTGGATACAAGGCAATTCAATACAAGATGATACTGCATGCTTGAATGCAACACAATTCAATACAACATGATGCAATACAACATGATGCGATACCATGTCATACAAGACATAACACTTAAATGCAGTACCCAACTGCACAATACAATGTATAGCAATTTGTCACTCTAAAATACAGGGCAATACAATGCAACATACAGTAAAATTAAATCAGATACAATACAACACAAGAAAACAGTGGTCTTTAATAACAAACATTGCAATATGATGGAATGCTATGGAACGTAATACAGTAGCAATGTAATAATAATAATAATATACAAATTTGTATACAGGAAAAACCTATCAGCATGTCAAGCATGCTGTTAACATTAGGGTTAGGGTTAAATAACATTCAATAAAATACCTTTCGACCTTGGGTTTCACAATTTTCTCTATTTGAAGCCTCAATTTTTTCAGTATAAACACCAGATGGTGCATTACTCAAAATTAAAGCCACAATGTTTGACGAATCAATCAACCGTTCTGCAGCCTGCAAAGTGATGTAAAATTGGTTCAATTTCAACTTAAAGATCAAACAAGAGTTTCTTAGGAGCAGCATTGATAACACCTTCATAAAATTCTTTTTCCCTCAAGATAAGAAGTCTTTGGGTCAGTAAAGAGTGTTGATTGATTGATGATGTGATTAATATACTAAAGAACCATGGAATCTGGCGCTCACCTGTTTCAGAGTCTCTCCTTCAACTAGTTCAGTTTCTGGGAGTGACCATTCGTTTGGGTGCTTCACAACAAGATGTAAGTTGCTGTCAAGTAGTCTATTTAACGAGCTTTCACTATGTTCTTCTTTTCTTGATCTAAGTTGAAGGCTTTCCAGCTCTAATGAGATATCTTCTTCATTGTCCTGTTGATTGGATATGACAGGTGTTTTAATCAGAGCAACTGAATCCCCAACAGGGGATCTGGAATTACATAGTCTGGAAACATTTCCCAGAATGCTTCTAAATGGTGAGTTTGATAAATAGTATGAGAGCTGTTTTATGTGCATGAATGAGAATAAATTTGACTGATTTATTAACCGGAGTGACCATGAGAGCAAGAGAGAAACAGAGCCAATGGATTAGTTGGCCAGTTAGTGAGCAAATTGTAACCCAGATGAGTAAAGTAGTTACCAAATCTGGAAAAGACTATTTCTTCAAAAATCAAATGCGCTGTATCTGAAATCAAATTACTGCAATTTTCAAAATAGCTTCTTATGACAAAAGCTTTGAAATATAAGAGAGATGCCATACAAATTTCAAACCTCAATCTTTGACAATTCCTGCTCACATTCCAGTCGCCTTTGCTCCTCTGCCTCAGTGATCTTCTTTTTCTTCAGCTTGGAGCCTTGCATCAACTTTAATTTGCGTACCTCATAATTGGAGAGTAAACTCTGCTCCAACTCTAGAGCTTTTTGATAGGAATCAAATTTTTCCTCTAAACTTGTCAAATCCTTTGAGATTATTGGCTTCCTCTCAAGCAACAGGGCAACAAATATCCTCCAAGGTTTTCTGTAAAATGGAATGCTATTTGATGTGGTGTCTTGCACCTGGGTACTTAGGTGTTTCCATGGGAGGCTACTTTGGACTCCTTTGAAGAAAAAACGCCGCATTTCAAATTTAACCCAGGGTTTATGATGAAGTAAAAGACCTTGACATACCAAACCATGTGTACTCATGTGAAGATGCTATCAACATAAAGGAATTAGCACTCTGCCATTCAAATAAATCATTTAGCTGTCTTTCTTGCTTTGTGCATACCTACCATGTTCAAAATCAAGATCTTTGCAATGCCACTTGAAGGTGTGAAATAGCAGTTGATAATTGATAAAATATATTATGATGCTTACAGCTGCAGTTAAAGTTTGGGTGGCATATAGAGATTAAATCTCACTAAGAGAGGGATGTATAATTAACTCTGAGTAATTCCAGGTGTAGAATTCACAAGGTGTGATCCAATTGAGGTGGAGAGCAAAGAGATTGAACAATAAGCATAGCCTCAAAGGATCTTAGAATAATGACAACAAGAAAAATAATCGGTTCATACAGGTCACCAGATTTAGCTTAATAAAGCTGTTATCAGTCTGGGATCTGCTAAAGCAAAAGTAAAAATATATGGATGAATTTAAAAGATACCCTAAAACTCATGTAGTTAGAATGTTTGCCTAACTTAAATCTAAAAACAGAGTAAGGAGTTTGATCAAGGTATGATCCTATTGAAATGAACGGCAAAGACATTGAATGATAAGCATAGCTACTAAGGATCTTAGAATCTATTTTTGGGAGCAAGATTGAAAGCATAAAAGAGGAGGCAATATTTAAAAGCGGAGGAAAGAATGGCGTGCTTTGCACAATTCCAAACAGCAGCCATGCTGACAGTATCCCAGCTACGTTTACATAAAGATGGGTTCATATATGGTTAGAACATAATGAGAAATGAAAAAATTTTGCTAGAGCATTATCAATGTGACAAAAATCATTGATTCTCAGTAGGAACAGCCCTTTGGATGGTGGGTATGAAGCAATGAAGGTTAAACTACACTGCAGCATGATTTTATCCAATATTCTATCCAGTTGTAATCAAGATAGTTCAGTGGCAAGATTCTTCCTTTAGTATAGGGTCCTGTACTATACTAAATGCGGGACAAAATTTAATGGTTGATACTGAAAATTTACGCAGCCTACTTTGGATTTATTTCTAAATATATCATTAATGTTCTTTTACCAGGAATTAGGCATCTTGCTGTCGTAGGAAGCATGAAAAGTTTCCTCGCAGCTCGGCCACCATGTTTTGCCATTGCTCCTCTTGAGTCAGTCAGCCTCGATCCCAGATGCCAAAAGTAGGCGGTTTCATTCAGCTCAATGTGAGACTCAAGTTGCGGAAGTTGGCCTTATTGGGTTTTGAGTTGTTGGGAAGTCTACATGCAACTCTAAAGCATTATGTCGCATCAAACTGGCATAAAAGGTAAACTACTTGGCTCGAAATTGCTAGAACTAATTTTCTCGCTTCTTTTTCTATTCTTCTCACCTCCATTTTGTTTACAGGGCCGCGTTTGTGTTTCCCAGCCGCATAGGTGTGTTGCAGTTGTTAGGCCTGTAGTGTCACAAGGCAATGTTACCATCATGTGACTTTTCTCAGTTGCCAGGCAATTGAAAGCCAATGCCAATATACTGCTCGACGAAAGTAATGTGACAAATAGATGTATGGAAGTAATTTAGAAGCAGCCATATTTGTGAAGGGAAAGCAACGCCACCACACAGAATTAAACGGCGTAAAATTGAACTAGTTTTTATCAAGCTTAAGATCGGAAATGTGATTTACTGGGTACTGAATGGTATTCTGTGAAAATCTTTGTTTTTCGCAGTTATTGTATTTACCGGAAATGGACTATGCTCAGCGCTTATTAGCAGTTTCACTTGTGAATCACTCAAGAGTTAAGATCACAAAGTGGTCAAGGAACTTGCTCACTTCCAGGTACAGGGAGGAAGGAAGGAGACAGCGCATTAAAAGCATAGTTCCTTGGCTTCTTTCAGATGTTAGAGAAAAACATAATAAGATTCATAAAGAGCTGCAGCCGCTTCTTCAGCTGACCAATTTCACTACTCAATCCACTAGCTTTAACCCACAAATAATCCCAAGAACTTTCAGTCGCTGCAATGTCTTATCTTGCTATTCCTTTTCAGTATCTATTAGCGTGTCTTCTTTCAAATCCAAAGTCAATAAACTTGATTTTATCTCCATCTTTTTTTAGCTGTTCTTGACCTTCCTTTTTCGGGGCTTGGTTGAAAGCTAACAGGCTCTCTTCAACATAAAACAATGAAAGAAGATGAGAATAATGATTTTATTTGGGTTGCACCATCAACATACTTGATTTTTCCTCACTGGTTAATGCTGTTACCTTGCATAAGTAGAACGCAGGTTGAATTAGAAGATATTTGCATTTGGTGTGCTGACTCCATCAAGTGCCTGTTTGTGATTATAGGGGTCAATTCATGTTTTTAAAGCCTAAAGCTTGTATGAATTATATTTCACCAAATGATTATGGCATTTCAATAGCAGCTTAAAGGGAAAAACTTAACAGAAAAATTGCAAAAGTGGGAAATTTAATTCTTTGGCAATATTTGAATGTCTATACATTTAACATTTATCAGTGCATGAAACCGTGGATAATGATTGAAGTACAACTCTACATACTACCACCATCCATATGATCTGTTTTGCTCACCATCCAATGTCGCAGTCTCTGGCAAGTGCAGGCTAGATGATCTGAAATGTTAAAATAAATGTTGCTGCTCTTCTGTGTGATAAAAAACACAATTTCTTATGCAAAGAATTAAAGCAATTTTTTCCATTTCTAGCCAGCGACTCATTGGCAAAATTCTTTGCCACTGCAAAAGAAGGCAGTGTAAGATGTATGAAGATTGTCATCAAAGATGGTAATGAATACCTGAATTTTACCTTAATGCAATTATTTGTATTTGTGATGATTGCGTATAATGGTATGCCAGATAGTAGTTAATGAAGTGTGTTTAGCTAAGGGTAGTTCAATGAGTTGTGCCTACAGGTCTGTGATCAGGGCTTTAAGCTGAACTCTCTTTCACTTAGGCTGAAGAAGGTCAAAAGGTCTGTACTTTATGCCTAGGATTCATAAACTGTGGTCACATTGAAGGGGAAGACCTGGCCACAGTTAGATAAGCATAGCTTTTCAGACCTGATCAGATGGCTTGGGAAGTACAAAATGTGCCAATAAAAGGTTTCATTATCAAGAGGAAGAACCAGGGAATGTTTGATTACGCAAAATTGAAAAGATTCTAAGATCTACCTTCTAATGGTAGGTAGGATAACTGAAAAAGTAAATCATAAAGGCAGACCCATGGTAATGATTAAGCATTCTTCAGAGCAAGCAACATTGCTGGACAGGATGAAAGAGAATGTGTTCACATTTATGAAATGGAAAAAGAAAATGGGAGAAATTATGAATTCATAGAGTGAGTAATTTCACTGGAATATTTCCTGTGAAAGCTTCCACCAATCAGCCTGTGAAAATTTTTTGAAGCTGATATCTGCAAGAAGCCCATCTGTGGGGAAAGTTCTCAAATGATTTGGTCTTGTAATTTGGGATTTATAAATTTTTCATGAAATTGAATCATCTAATTGTACCAATCATTGCAAATTATCAATGTCTTCAATTGTTTTCTAGAGGAGTTGGTCTTAGATGGCTACAAGGAGACGGCTGGGAGTTTTGAAGAAGGTATTTCTTTTGGTATAAATATGATGCAAAACTTGCCAGCTCTCAAATTTAAGATCAGTAAACTTGGTCTTATAGCTCTACCCTCTTAGCCTTTCACTTTCTTCTTTCTTCCATTGGATAGGCCACCGTGGACTTTTCCCAGCATAACTCACTAAAACAAATTATATGTCAGTATATGTGGCAGAATTCCTTTATAAGCCACACAGCAAAATATTGAATGCCCTTTTTATCTTTACTGGTTTGGGGTAGTTTTCTATTCAGTACAAATAAGTTATGCGCAGGCCAGATTACCTAAGCTGTGTTACTCAAATACTGAGTTGGTGATAAATGGTTTTGAACCCAGATCCTTTTCGTCCGTAGACAAACCATCTAATAACTGAGCTAATAGGCCAACTTTGTCAAAAATGTTGAGACCATAGATAATTCATTGATGAAAATGTAACTCTGACAAAGTTTGATAGAAGGAAATTTTGAATGAAGGCTTTGCTTTGTTTCCTTCCAACTGGTTTAGTTTTGGAAGAATGCATCCCTTTAATTGTACTCTGATGACCCCTTTAAAGAGCAGCGAAAGTTAAGATGCCCTGTTTTCTGTGCAACTTTATTGATGATTAAATGGTTGTATTTTTCTAGATTACGATGCTTTTGTTTTACCATATCTTCATGAGAACGAACCAGCCTATGTTTTCTACCGAATGGACACAAAAAATAACCAAGGCTATCAGTGGCTTTTCATAGCCTATTCGCCAGACTTCTCAAAGGTATGAATCATTAGTCACTAGCACCTCCTATGTCTACATAATGTCAGATGAGTTGAGAGAAACAGTTGTGTAGCCAAATGACTCAATCAATGATATTCTGAGGTTGGGAGAAGTTTGATTTACATTGGATTTTGTTATGTTTTGTTTTCTCTCCAATCTTTAGGGCTTTCATAAAATTGCTCTTTTGCAAATGTTATGAGCTGATCGACTCCTCCTTTCCTCACATTTTTAGATCCTTCCTCTCTGTTCCCACTTTTCTGTATTCTGCCCCCTTTCTCTTCCCATTTTGTTATCCCCTGCTTGTTTGTCTCCTCCCTTCCCCTCCCCATTTCTCCCTCCATTGTTCCACTCCTCTTTTCCCCAACTTTCCGTCCCCTCTTTTCCGTCCCCTTTTCTGTCCTCTCCTTTTTGCCTTCTATCTCCCGCGGCCCCTTCTCTCCTTTACTTCCCCTCTTTTTTGACCTCGCTTTTTTGCCTTCTATCTCCCGCTGCCCCTTCTCTCCTTTCTGCCCTCGTCACATCATTCCTTTTCCATTCAGCCAGTACACACGATCTCGTAAGAATGACGTTTAAGTATACTTCCTCTGACCTAAGTGCAGACTTCTTCATTGAAACGATGAAGGTGAACGCCTGAAGTCTTAGCCGCAGTCGAAGACTTCATTTCTCGTTCTGTTTCAGGTTCGAGATAAAATGCTGTATGCGGGAACCAGAGCTACGCTGAAACTAGAATTTGGTAATGGTCACATCAAGGAGGAAATCTTTGCAACTCACCAAGTAAGAAAAACATTGACACATTTTGCCCATCTCCAGTTTCTCTTGGTGCCGCGCAAGACTTTGTGCTTGCTTACCAAGCCCCTTTCTCGAAGCTGCTACCTGCCCCCCCCCCAGCAGTGGTGTTCTTTGCTGAGGGTGACGCAGCGGTTGAGCAGAGCCACCAAACATCGAAGAGTCGAGGAAATGCCCTATTTATATGATTCCGCGCGACAAAATCCGCTGCTCCTTACATACGTTAAATCCAAGCCTGTCGAAAAGTTCTGAAGAATAAATGGGAAGAGATTTTGCAGGTCGAGGGGGGGTTGTGTCCAAAGGGCATCGAGGTCATGCCTTCCCTCGATTTCAAGAATCACGCCCCTAGCCGACGTGAGGCTTGGTTTGAAATAAGAATTTCCAGGCTGATTCTTTGAGATTCTGTGTTGCGGTCTTGCTATCATTCACTTAAGTCAACTGAAGTACCATTGTTGAGGTCTGTGATTTTCGTCAGTTTTTTACGCTGTTTTCTTGTTTTTCCTCCGACTATAGTCTGATGCTTCTTTGGATGGATTTAAAAAGCATCTTGTTTCGCTGAATGCCGATGCGCCCTTGACAGAAGCAGAAATGGAGTTGAAGGAAATGACAAAGAACGAGGTTTATTGCCTTCGCTAGTACACCTTTTCAATCTCGATTCCATGTCGCCGAGGGTGGAGGAGTATGCTCTTGCGACCTGTTCCCAAATTCGCTCCATTACTTGTTTATGACAGCAAATAGATTAGGTAGATTGACTGGATTGGATTGGATTGGAGTGTAACTAGATTGGAGATGAATGTAATATTCCACAGGAAATTGGGTTTATCATTTTCTCTTGCTGTAGATGTTAGTCTTCGTTAGTTGTCAGAATACCTCAGTGGTAAGATTCTTGCGCATTGATCCTATTGTCAGTGGTTCGAATCCACCCTCAGCTAAACTTTCACTTAGAGTGAGGAGAGTCGCCAGCTCTCTGTAATTCCAGCCGTAGGAATCATGAGGTGTGGTCACATCGAGAGGAAGGACCTGGATACTGCTCCATAAGCAAAGAGCTTCTCAGTGTACATTAACACTGTATAAGAAAAGGATAGTTAAAGGAGAGAGAAATTAGTTTGCTTTTGTAACCTATTCCCGTGTATGCTTGCTTGTTTGCTTATAACACTCCATCAATTCTAGCGATGGCGTGGCTCCATGGCGAGTTTTTTGGATGGCCGTTATTACCAATTTCTAGCCTCATACTTGCTCTGATACCGAGATTGCACGTGAGTGTTGACAGCGAAAGATCGAAAGGTTGAGATAATGAGCAATGAACCGAATGAACGAAAGAGAAGTGAATGCGCGGATTTTGTTTGGTTTAAGACATGCTGAATCTATGTAAGATATCAGTCAGGACGCTGAGCCTCATTAAAAAGAACTTCCCCGGCCTAGCCAAACGAAAATAGGATAAATTCCTTCGATTTTCGGTTGGCACCGACCACTCCGAGCAGTGAATGATTGAATGTGTCCCTTGTATGATAACACGTTGTCTCCCGCAGTGTGTTCATTGGCGTCAAACGAACCGCCATAAGCATGATCATGCAGACAGTCTTTGGAAGTCACCATGAAAGCACCTCTGGGGTGGGCTCCAGGACCAGATAGACAGGGAGGGTTGGCAACAGGAAGACCGTTCTATGGGCTTTTTGCCCAGCTGTGTGCCTTCCCTTTGATCAGAATGAGAATAACTGACTTTTCATCGTTAACAGCATCACAACAAACACGGCGTCTTATCAAAACACGTCACATTACCTGGAATAAACTTTCCAATGGACGATGACGCTTTGGAGAAATTAACGGAACTAGGAGATAAACAGATCTCATATATTCAATTGGTAAGTAGTCCTTGGTTTTAGCTATAGCTATGTATACATCGCACATGCACTCGATTTGCAGCACTTGGATGTAAATGCATCGGCGTTATTGAAGTAGTGGGACCTCTGCGCGGCGCATTCCGTCTCCTTAGAAAAGCATTCGAGCCACGTTTCATGTTTATGCTGCGTGCATAATTGAGTATGATATCCCATTTGTTATAGCAAATCAATTTTCCTAGATTCAAAACTCCCGGCCTTGCCCTTTTTTCTGCTACTCTCAAATCGAGTTTCCTCTGCATTGCTCTTTCTAAGAAGCTCATTTCCCTGGGTTTCAACTCAGAGCCATGTCTTGTTCCCGGTCTCTGCCTCGATCTAAAACGATTACG
This sequence comes from Pseudorhiza aurosa, assembly GCA_964026355.1. Lineage (NCBI taxonomy): Eukaryota > Metazoa > Cnidaria > Scyphozoa > Rhizostomeae > Lychnorhizidae > Pseudorhiza > Pseudorhiza aurosa. The sequence continues at coordinate 4,873,921 of OZ032127.1, read as the reverse complement.
TTATGTGGTCTCATTTTCGTGGTAGAAAATCGACGTGGACAAGGAAGAGATCCAACTGTCAAAATGGGAAAATGATCTTCCTCTAGAAAGGTATCCATCCGTTGTGCCGTCAGATGCAGCTCGCTACCATTTCTTCCTTTTCAAGCACACGCATGAAGGAGACTATCTCGAGTCGATAGGTTTGTCTTTCTACCAGTTTCTAGTAATAGTAGCATTTTTTAAAACTTTATTTTCATATGTAAACTAATCATGCGAATAAAAATCTCTCTAACACTAGGTCATTTGTTTTCAGCTGGCCTAATTACAGGTATTTCTAGTAAAAAAAATGGATAAAAGTAAATTATTTTAGTAATTAAAGCTAAAGGATGAAAGAAGACTGTTAATAGTATAGAAGGTCTGGGTTAGTCCAGGGCTTGTTGCGTATGCAGAATATGTAATTAGTTGTGCGAATGATGATAGATGTCAATTTAGTAATTATGTAGTTAGAGTGTGCTTTGTTTTTGGTTAGATCGCTACACATCTGAATAATGATAATGATAATACTATATTTATACAGGTCACCAGAGTCAGCTTAATAAAGCTGCTATCCGTCTGCGATCTGCTAAAGCGAAACTAGAAATATACGGATGAATTTAAAAGATACGCCAAGACTCATCTAGTTAGAATGCTCACCTAATTTTTGTTTTGAAACGTAGTAAGGAGTTTTCAGTTTTTGGATCGTCCGGCAATTTTTTAAAAAGCCAGGCCCCGCCAGGCCCCGCCAGGCCCCTTGCAACTGAATTCTTTTTCAAAATACTTCAAGTTTTGTCCTCGGAATCATCAAGCTAACGGCATCCCCTCTTGTTCCTCTTCCATGGCTAAAGGCCACATATTACTTGCAACCTTAGATAACTTTTTCTTAAGTTAATGCCTATAGAAGTTTTACTATAATACTTTATAATCCAAAACAACTCTGCTAATACTTTAACTCTCGATTTTAGACTTTTACATGTGAAACATTTATTTTTCTCTTAAGCACTCTTTTTTACAAGAAAAACTTTGATACCAGTAATTTCGCAGCGCTTGGTTCGTCCTTATTTTTGCAGATTCCATGATGGATCTTTCTTTAAGGTGGCCCCAAGGGATTGCATCTGATGGCAATTTCTATTTCTCCTTTCCGCCACGTGATTTGTCGCGTGGCTTTTAAACTGAAATCCGACGTGTTGCAACATTGCAGCGAGAACTTGGTTTTGAAGAAGCATGAAATGACACTTAGGTCTTCCTTTTGCAGTTTTCATTTATTCCATGCCTGGCTACTCGTGCTCTGTCAAAGAGCGAATGCTTTATTCGTCGTGTAAGGCGTCTGTCATTGCACTTTGTGAAGAGTTCTTGAAAATGGAGATCCTTAAAAAGGTATGTTTACTGCGATTATGAATTCATCTCTTATCTGTCAATTTCTATGCAGATTAGTAGATTTGTTGAAAGTTTACCTTCCACAAGCTTATGTTGATGGATACCAAGACAAAACAGTACTAGAGAAAATTTCATCCTGCTTGACATGAATACAGCAAAGAAGGTCAGGATTGGTACAAGCTTAATTTCTGCAGCAAAGGATGTAATAGGAGGTTCGAATGGGTAAAGTGGAAATTATGGAGACGAGGAAGCATGTATAATATTAATGATGATAATAGTATCAATATTAGAGGTAGCAGTAGTAGTAGAAGTAATAATCATACTAATTATATTAGTAATAATGATATTGGTTATGACAGTGATAAAATGGAATATCTGATGTTTGCAGCTTATGATAATTTTCTAGAACGAGACAATCCTTTATGGCAAGACCCACTGTAGAAGTGAAGTTGAAAATTGAATTTCAGAAACGAAATGGGAAAATTTGCATAAAATGATTTGTGAAGTCCTTGATACGAAGCAACGTCGTGTCCAAGCCAACTGTGTAGCTCAAAATAAGCACCTCAGGCAGTTCTCACATGGCTGTGCAGTTATATTGTGGTTGAAGTATGCGAAGGTTAGGCCATGGCTTTAAATCTAGCGCAGAGGACAGTTCAAGGAAATTTTATTGGTCAGGCCGGCAGGAATCTGCCTTAGATATTTCACTCTTCCTCTGTTGTGTTGCTAAACAGCGCTCTTCCACGTCATCACACATTCTTCCGCTGCTGTTGAGGTATATTCAAAGTAAGTCATCCATTGTGCATTTCTGATTCTACCGTGGATGACTTTACTGCTAATAATCCCTCGACGTTGGCTGCGATTATTTTCACCGGCGGTGAAGGGTTCTGACAATTGCTTGAAATGGAAGTGATATTTTTCGTATTGAAGGAATCAGTTTGCTTCATGGGAGTGAATCACAAATCTGCGTAACAGGGCCGCGGCGAGAACGCCTCTTCCTTAATCCCGATATTTTACTTAACTCAACAGAAGATGGCCTCAGGTGTTTCCCACACTTTTGATAAAGTATGTTGAGTAGTTTAATTTTAGGAATACACCTCACTATAAAATACTCGGATGTGCGGGTCTGATTTCAGCTGAGTTTTGAATCGAGTGTAACGATGCATTTTATTTCAAGATATCAATTTCTCGAGATAGATTTTCAAAGTCTATGATCGTTTGCTCCTTTGGTCTGCTTGTCTCTAGCAATAGATAAATAGTAATAAATAATTTCGAATCTTTATGCTGGATGAAACAGTTCAGCTTTCGATTAGCTGTTATCAATGTGTGTCCAGTGCTTGTGCCCTCAGAGTTACTTCTGAGTACTCATTTACCGACCTCGGAAGGATGGACAGCTGAGTTGACTGTTGGCTTGTGGTCAGTGGTTCCAACGACAGGGATTCGAACCCACGCGAGTAGACCTCGCATAATTCGAAATACTGCGCCTTAACCACTCGGCCAGGCCACACCGCCGTTATAGTGCATTCGTGTGTGTGTTCAGGAGTTTGGCATGAGTCAGAATTTGGAATAATAAAGCTTTGCTGTTTTCTCTCGTTTTCTAGATTGAAATATCCGACGGAGCTGAATTAACAGAAGAGTTCTTGCAAGATGAGCTCCATCCTAAAAAAATCTTACACCGTCCCAAATTCGCGAAGCCCAAGCCCCCACCTGGCCGGGGTGCAAAGAGAATGACGAAGGGGGAGAATAATTCATGAGTTGTCAGTCATAGACTAGACCTTAATTTTCCATTTACTATTCCTATGTTTTCTCGTTCATAATCATCTGCCTTGATTTGAATTGAACTTAAGTAAAAAGATCATTGCATATCACGTTTGATAAATACTCGGCAAGTGTTTAGTAGTTATCGGTAGATAGTATTTCGATCATAATTATCAATTTTCCCAGTCATGCGAAGTTTCTAGTTAATGTAGCCAATCTCAACATAAAAAGTACAATGCACGTTTTGCGATGTAAATTGGTGTACAGGGCGTTTTTCATCTCAATTTCTCTAACCTCTGGGCAGCACTACGAATGGTTTAGTTGGGTAAGCTGACTGCTATTTTACTAACCCCGTGATCTTTTCCCGGAAATATCGAGGGCTAAGCAAGAAAGCAGTGTGTACCTTTCACAGAATCAATTTAACGCATAGTTTTTGATCGAGGCGGTTAAACGAATTCTCGAACTGATATAACAGCGAATATTAGGTGTCAGGACAGCTCAGTGGTAAGATTCTTGCGCATTCATCTTATGGTCAGTGGTTCGAATCTACCCTCAGCTGAACTTTCAATTAGAGTGAGGAGAGTCGCCAGCACTCTAATTCCAAGCGTAGGAATCATGAGGTGTGGTCACATCGAGAGGGAGGACCTGGAAACTGCTCGATAAGCAAAATGCTTCTCAGTGTCGAAATTTCTGCCTTTGACATCTGGGTAGAATCATAAGTATATAACAGCGAAATGGAGCATATCACGAGCACAGGGAGACTGGGGGACTGGAGGGAGCTTCAGCCGAATGATGTCCCCATTGCAAGGAATTATCTTCGAAAAGAATAACAGCATTTTCTGAGCAGATGGGATATTCTCGGAAACTATGCCAGCGCTGTAAGATGAACCTATTCTCTTGTTACGTGTTTAGTGTATGTCAGTGAATTTCTTTTAGTTTACTCTTCCTAACACGCAATGATCATTTTGATGAAAATTGGGAAATTGTGGTCATGCTTCTCCCACAGCCCCCTGCTCCTGATTCTGAAGCTCGATATCCCCTGTATTTTCATGTCCACTTTGAAAGACCCAATTTGTACGCAGTTTTCACAAGAAAAAGCCATGAATAAAAGAGAGAGTCATCTTATTTCAACTCTGCTATTCAAAATTTAAGCTGATTTGGAAGTCAGCCTTCAAAGTGATACAAAGATGGCACCATGAGTTTAAAGAAGATGAAGGATTGTTACCCGGAAGAGGAAGGTATAGACGATTACAAAAGAGAGAAGGTGAAGAAAGACCGTGCAGACAAAGAATCTGGCGGCCAACTGAATGCAAGACAAGGTATGAATTAAAAATTAAATCAAATTATCAGGTAGGGAAGATTTGTTATTTCCTAGATTAATACAACGTGAACTGAAATTGACACAGGCTCTCCTAGAATATTGGGGACTCGTCCTTTTTTTCTCGGCTTCTATTCAGTTGCATTGGTCGATCGTAGAAGCGGTGCTCTATTTCAGCCGACTAAGTGCATGAGCTGAGATGGCCGCACGGGTATTGGCCTCAATCCCACCCCGGTCACCATACGAACACTGTTGCTGGGAAAGGCAGCTAGAAATGTTCCCCTAAAAACATACGGGTGAGCAAGAACAATTGGGTATGTCTTACGTCTGAAATGGTATGGCTGGGAAAGACACAATTCCAGCTGTCAGTGGCTACAGCCCCAAATTGAGATTAAGTTTCACGTAGAGGAAGGGAGTCGCTAGCTTCTCACCATTCCGGGATCACGCGATGTAGTCAGGTCAAGAGGAAGGACCTAGAAACTGCTCGATAACCATAATTTCTCAGCGTCCTAATGAGTTACAGGAATCTTGACATGAAATCATATTTTGCAGAGGGGCCAGTACACTGCCCGACAAGCCTAGCTTCTCAGTGTCCTAAATCTGCTTTATGATGCATGAATCATAGGAATGTTGATATGACATCACATTATGAGAAATTACCAGGGCTTCTCTTAACAAACATAAACTCTCAGTGTTCTGAAATTTATTTTCAGATAGTCGGTGGAAGGCATTGAAATTATAAATAAAAGCATTAACTGCTGAGAGATCCTCATGACAATTAAGAAATTCGACTGGTCTAGCGCACACACACGACTATCTGGCAGTACCTGGTTCGATCAAAACCAAACTACATAAAGAATGAATGAACTAATCCAATCAATCAAACAATATAAAATAATTTCGCGTGCTTATTAATACTAAATTACATGACAATTTCTGGTTCTGGGTAGGAGACAGAAATTGCTTTATGAGGCAAGACCCTGGCTCCGTTGATGTAGAGTTCGTCCTTGATTTGAACATCTTCTCCGAGTACAGTTACGCCCTCCATTCGAACCTGAAATGGGCAGAAGAAACTTTTTCAACTTTCCTTACAAAATACCGATAGGGAGGAGAATCTGATAAAGGCAGACGATAGGCGTGGATAGAAAAGAGTGGGAGATACAGGCAAGGAGGTTGTTTGTTTAGACGTCTTGCTGTCGATATCGCTTCTAGTTTGACTCATTTATTCCGGACATTACTTCCTTACGGAACGACTAGCAACATATTCAAGTGAAAAAAATCTCCAGGCCTATTTGTAGTTGAAACAGTCCAAAGCCAAGCTAACTCGAGTTCGAGACGCTTTTGTAAAACATATCTCATGAGATCTTTCAATCAGATTTAGATCTTCCCGCTTGTCCCCGTCGAAGTCACGTCTCTTGAGGGAGTCTGACAAAACAGAGGTTGATGGACACAGGCAGATTTTCAGGGAGGCAAAAAGATAAAAACAGTCACACAGAAAGGGAGCATGATAAAGATTTTGATCAAAAAATCTAGAAGTAGGTGACAGCCTTGTGCAGAACAGGCAACTTTAGAAGAGATTTCCAAAAGCAATTTTAAAGGAAAGATTGAGACGCGTCATTGAGGGAAGCTACAGCAGTGCTAAAGAGAATCCCCAAGCAATATCAGGTGCAAACTCATTCACACCCTTTCCAAGTTTCACTGCCTACTTCACGAACTCTATCTCACAAATCATCATTCATCCCAAGAGCATGCAATTTATGGAGCGTCTTGCCTTCTTCTTGCCTGCCTGAGTCCTACAACTTGCCATCTTTCAAATCTAAGATCAATCAACTTGATCTTATCTCTCTATCCTCTTAGCTGCTCGCTTTCTTCTTTCTTCCTATGTTGGGGCTTTGTATAGGCCACCATAGCCTTTCCTGAACATAACCCACCAAAAAAAAAAACCAGCGACAAGTGAAAGACAAAAGAGTCAACCTGTAGTGAATTTAACGACTTTTGGAATAAACACAGCTAGAGTATTGTAGAAGACACGAACGGACGCACAAACATGGTGATCTTTCTTCTGCATGTCCTGTTAAATCCTACGTTTCCAATGTAAGAAGCATTATTAGTAAAAGCACAGACCAATAAATTTTATCAAAAACGTTCAATAACGTCTTACGTACCCATCTTCCTACCACAGACCTCCATCCGATTATTGACGATTGAATCCAACTATGTGACTGAATCTTTGCATCTTTCATGACGACACATCTCGATAGACATGCCCCTGTCTCAATAGTCACATTCGCTCCAATGACAACATTCGGCCCGATTTGGACATCGGCAGCAATTTTCGCTGATGGATCCTGCGAATTAAAAGGTGTTTGATCGCTTTAGATTTTTCTGCTTTGCATAAACTTGAAGATTTTAGAACAAAAATAATCTGTACGTGTCTAGCAGTATCCTTGTCCTTCCTCGCTTTATGGCGCTTAAAGTGATTAAGGACTCGTAAGGTGGATATATTAATAAATACGTTCTTTACATTTCGCTTGTAGGGTTTGGCTGTGTTGTCTAGCAACGCGCTAATTCAAGCCAACTATACAAAATGTAAAAGTATAATCAAAACTAAACTAATTAATGCTGCAGAAACCCTAGGCTTGGATCAGAATTTTTTTGATTTAAGAACGCGGAAAATCTGCACCAGTGGAACAACAAATACACGTTCCGCAGATTCTTTTCCACCATCCAATCACAGCTCTTGATTTCAACATGCGTTATCTCCTTTTCTCATTCCTGGATGTTTGAACAACACATCTTTCATTGTGCATTGCTTTGAGGTTGTCCTTTGAGCTCAAAAGTATCCAATTTCTCGTCTACTGTATCATGTAACAGCTGCCATGAAAGTTACCAACAAGTACTTACAACCAATACATTTCCTCTGACTCCAGGTGCTTGGTACAAAAGTTCTGGAGTCTTCGATTTGATGCCGTTCAAGTGAAGAACCATCCCTGAGAGGAAATCTTTCGGCTGTCCCACATCCATCCAGTATCCTAAAAATAAGCAAGTGACATCTGATGTCAGGAAGATTAATTCAATGGGGATTTGGCACATCAACAGGAGTACATATTTTCTCTGATGAACGCCCCCCCCATTCAATTTTTTTCATCTTTCATCGACCAATGACAATTAAAATTCTTAGGTAAAAGATATAGATGAAGTTACTGAACACAATTACACTACCTCACGTTTCGTTAAAAAATTGCGGAATTTTTAACATAATATTTAACCATAGTCATAAGAACAGATGAACTCTTATGACTATGATTTAACATTGGCTGACTAAGGAGGACCTCTCTAAATGGATGAATTGACCAAGGAAGAACCAATTAATATATATATGCATAAGTAAAAAGCATGAGTCAGACTACCCTCATAAATTAGACACAAGATTTGATGATATAGGTCTTCCGAAAAAGATTGACCAAAAAAGTAAGGTGGCATTCGAGGCACGTACTTTCACGTTCCTGAAAGCCCTTTATCTGTCATAAACCACTAACAGCGTCGCACACTCAACTTCGCGCATAGCGAAACTGGGATCAGGGCTCTGAATTTTTTCAGGGAAGTGGACTTCGTGAGGTGGCTTACCGTAGCTTAAAATGAGTCTTTTAGATGTACCTTTGTTGTTTTGATGTCATGAAAAGATTTCAACTCTGATTGGTTTTAGTTAACAGGTGGAATGACAAAAGCAGGGCAGCCCCAAGTATGGTTTAAATCCCTTTCTTAACTTGCCTGGAAATTAGACACAAGACTGAAGCATTACATCTTACCTTTTAGCTCCAATGCATATAGTTCACCATCATCTGCCATGTAAGGAAATACTTCCTTCTCAATTGACATTGGCTTTGGCTGACAGGGAAATGTTCAATGAATTTCAACAAAATAAAATGGCAAGACTTGTACAGAAACCTACGTTTGTTGACATGTGAAACAAGAAATTGATTCTAGCAATGGAGATGTTTGCATTGAGGTACTAAGCATTGATCTACATGCTATATGACACAAATCACCTACCGCAATTTACTCATACAATCAAGCAGAGGTAAGAAAATCTCTTCTTGAAAATATTCCATAAATTACCTGTATTCTGTTGAGAATCTTTGACGTGAATATGTACATCCCTGCATTTATCTTATTTGATACAAACTCTTTTGGCTTTTCAACAAATCTCACAATTTTTCCACTTTTATCATCATATACAACAACCCCATATTTTGATGGCTCATCAACTTTTGTTACCTAAAGATAAAGCTAATTATCACAAACAAATTGTTTACAAAGCAAACTGGGAAATTACCTAAGAATAGCCTGAGAAAATAGTTAATAGATGCAAAAGACAGTGGCTGGCTGGCTGGCTGAATAAATGTTGGCACTCCTTTACTTTGTGAGCTTCAACAATTGTACTCTTTTCTAATGTGCAATTATAGATAATTGTCATAATAATTATAATTATTATTGGCCAATGTAAAGAAACATCTCCAACTTAAATTGAGACCTTTTTGAAAGTGTCTTGAGTGAAAAAATTATCCATGAATAATGACACATATATTTAACATTCCTGTTACATTAAGATCAATCAATTGTGGCACCCACAGGAATATAAAACAAGTGTGGATTTTAGTGCATTTTCAATATAGCTATACTTGGGCCTACATGGCCACATCTTGCTATAGACCAGCGCCAGCGGAAGGAATCCAGGAAGGGGTTCCTCCAATTTGAGTGAAGCAAGCCTTGGATGTTGATTATGATGATGATGATGATGATGATGATGATGATGATGATGATGATGATGCACCACCACTTGGTGATCATTTGATGGCAATCTTACGATCTTTGCAAAGGGTAAGTACAGACTTACAACAATTGTTCCTTCTTTGCCATGTTTTCTGTGGAATTCTAGCATCTTTTCAAAAGGATATTCACAAGTTATGTCACTGTTTAAAACGAAAAATGGCTCATCGTCCTCTGACAGCAACTCCCTTGCAAGTCCAAGAGGTCCAGCTACAAAATAAAGATTGAAAATACTAGACACCAATTGGAATATATTTTGCAATTCTGATGACTCCCCAAATCGACTCACTTCTTATTAACAAACAAAGGAACTAGTCAGAGAAATCCCATCTCGTGCAGATCCTAACTTTAGGGGAACTGGTAATTTGATGAACTTACAAAAACTTAACTTAAGCCCCATATCATTCTATAATGATGATAACTCTTAAATAGAAAAAATCTAGGTATTTTTGAACAAGTGAATAAATCTATCTATCTATCGTATACTGTACAAAGACCCAAAAATGGGTATTACGCACAATCTCTTATTGTATAAAACCTAAATACTGCACAATACAAAATTTCACGCAGATGAATGATTTTCTACTTTGAAAATCTTTTTCCAACTCTCATCACAATTCAAAACATCAAGTAATCTTGTGACTTCGAAATTAAAGCCAGTTGCTGAAATGATTATGAAATATTGGCTGACAGAGAGAAATATTTTCACAGCAAGAAATAATGCTTCTGCTCATTTGTGCAATTATAAGTTCAACATAGAAACAAACTGTGATTTTATGCCCAATTTTCAGTGACATTGGTTTCCTTTGGTATACGATTTCACCCCATTCACATACTGTAAGTCTTCAAATTTGGCATCCACAAAGGGTTTTCCTTCAGGGAAATTGAATCTACATCCATATCAGGGTACACTCAAACAGAAGAAACACACATGATGACTTTGAAATGCCATACCTGTGCCAAGTGGCTCTATTTCATGGGACATCGTTATGGTGATACCAAGCTGGTTGAAAAATGAATCACACAGGAAATAAAAAATCTCATTACGCAAATCAAGAACAACTTCAAAACTTGAACAGTTTGTACAAAAATCAGTTTGAACATAGCGATAAAAATTCTTCACTCTAAGCTTGTGAGATAGCCTAAAATCTAGCGTCAAAATTTTTTTTATCCTCCAAGTTCAAGTCTCATCCCATGAATTGACAATGGTTTGCATCTCTCTATTTCACGTCCTTTTAATCAATATACTAGGTGGCAGAGGAATAAAAGAGGTTATCTAGTGCCAAATGAGCACTCAGACTCTTTCACAGAAAGTGGTATGATGCAAAAAGCCTGGCTGTAGATCACAGCAATGGAGCATCTTGCCTGCATCACTTCTCCCATAGTGTGGGAGCATCTCTGCTGGGTTGACAAATAGAGGGCATCTAGAAACAGGAGCGAGCATGACTCAATCCCATCACCTCTTGCACAGTAGGTATGTGGTCTAGCCATTTTGTCATTCACTCACAAATCATCATCATCATCTTAAAAGAGCCTCAATGTTTGTGAGACTGAATCCATCACACAAGATTTGACAATAGAACCAATCAGCAGTACCTTAGCTATAGATCTATAGATTAACCATCATAGCTCAAGGAAAACACGTGTCACTATTTGCTGTTGTTCTAACAATAACCGAGCAGCACTTCCCAACATCTTTAGATACTAGTTCGAAAATTGTGAAGGAAAGTAGCTCTCTCCTGGATGGACCAAGGAAACTTCCAGTTTGAAGAAGAATTGCTTTACATACCCTTTTCTCTTCCTTTTTCAGCTCAGTCTCCATGAGCTCCGAAAGGTAGCTGACTGCCAAAACAACATGGCTCACGCCAACCTAAGCAAAAAGGACACCAAGGTTAACATTAATTTTATTGGCCACAAATACATGCTTGCTTAAATCTAAAAATAACAAGATCTGATACGGAAGTTTTTATCAAAACCAGCTTCTAATTGGAAATCTCAAAGGGTTTTGTATTCAGCTATCTGAAGGCAGACAACCCTACCATAGCAAAAGTGAAACTGAATATCATTCTAGAAATACCAAGCATAGAAATTGACCTGGGACTACAAAACAAGTTTCCCAATTGAGGAATGCTTCATTTAAATCCTTCATTCACAAATTAGCCTAAATCACTAATTGGAATCAAAGTGTGACCAATTTTGTCAGAAGTACAAATGCGGAAGTGACTTAAAGCATCTATCCATTAAATATTTCATTTTGTACCAGTTTCCCAAATGTCTAATAAACCAAACACAGAGAAATGCACGAGTTTTTGATGGTGAAAGAGAGCCAGTGTTTAACTTCTGTGTTTAGCTTCTGGGTTGATGCTGCTTGCATTATTCCACACTTCAGGTGAATCTTTTGCATGGAATTAATCACCCAATGTCATGCATTGTCAACAAGAAGGACACTTGTACTGCGTGTGATGGTACAATGATAATGGAATTTGCTGCTTCAAGCAGCTTAACTGGGAATTCAAGCTATGAGGTGACCCCATTTTGACTTTCACACAAATTAATTTCTTGCTATCTTTAATTGGACTCAGATGTGATTTCCATGTATTTTGTTAATTGACACTGAGAAGTTTTCGATTATCAACAGTAGAATAACCTTGCAGAACATTTTCAGTAGTGTGTACAGACTGTATGGTCAAATAGTTTTCAAAGATCATTTGAGCTCCTCATGAATCAATTTCCCTCCATATCTTGAGAGTAGAGGGGCAACAAAGTCACTACCCAATGGAACATAATCATGACCACATCAGTTGAATGTTGGTGATGATTTAATATGCATTGACTTCTGTAAGTTGATCACCTGTCAAAAAGGCTACAAGCGACGGTATGAAATACACAGCTGTTCATATGAAATCTAGTGAAGTTATGAAGCAAAAATAATCCAAGATCAAGTCCTCTATAATTAAGTAAAGATTGTCTGCAATGAATAGACAAAGTACTTGTTTGCAAATGGAGCTCCTAAAAAAATCACAATAAAATCAGTAAAAGTGCCAAAGATACATTACATTCTTAGGGGGTGACCTTGAGGTTACGTTTTCTATAGCTTGCTCGGTTCGAAGATGTATTTTCGATACGCCCACAGACGATTATGAAAACAATGGTTTCTCGGACGACACCAGCGGAACACCCTCGTTCCAAACGGCTTATCTTCTTCCCATTTGCCTCTGTCGTTTTTGGAATTCGTATTGACGAAAAGCTAGCTCCTATAGGTGGGCGAAATTGCTCAAGACCCGTTGATCAATACAATGAAGACAAATTCTATAGGTGGACACCGGTGTGCTAGGGCAATGAAAAGATCCGCATCTCGTAATTCGTAATCTTCCTATTAAATATGAGCAACTTTAGATTCATTGTGAATGGTAGAGCACAAATCACTCATTTTTGCAACTAAATGTGATGGCAAAGTAGGGAAATCTTCGTTTGAAGAGGAAAAATACACGAGCAGCAGCGAACTACAATAAAACCTGCAATAAATTAGAGATATCGTGAATGATTAATTCAAGAGCATAAATCTACAGAATCATAAAAGTTTAATACCTTAGCAAGTGCTTCCACTTGATGCAGCAGCATTGCCTTGTTGCAAAACTCTACCAAGGGCTTCGGCTTGGAAAGGGTTAACGGGCGTAGCCGAGTGCCATAGCCACCGACAAGAATTAGAGCCTTCATATTCCTAGCCCAGAAAATATCATACGCTATGCAAAATATATCATAAATTTAGTTGACCAGTACTTAAACAGCTCTCTCCTAAACAAACCAACGCAATTGTCACTTCAGGATTCACTCCTTACGTGTACCCTTTCACGTGTCCTATTGTTTTAGCCTCCTTCTAATATCAAAAGGGGAAGCTCCATGGCTGTTTGACGACAATTTTCTTTTCCAATGGCAACCACAGGCATCCCCACGTGATTCATTGTTTATTGCCAGACATCCTTTGTCTGAAGGTTCTACGTGGCCTTGACGATGTTCATTCAAACTCCCTTGCCAATTCTGCCAAGGAAATACAGTCTATTTTCTAATTGGCGAATCAAATTAGATAAAGCTTTTCATTAACATAATGATTGAAAATAGGCTGCACTAGCACGGTAAAAATAAAATGGTTTATTGCACTGGATGTGGAAAACCAATTTTTCTCCTTAACTAACAACAATATCGATGTCTTTCATTGCTAAAATTTTTATAATCGAAAGAACATCCATTACATTGAGAGAGGGGATATTTCCGGAAAAACTCAACGCTTTCGTCTGACAGTCCCTTTCTGCTTGCAGCCTCGCACCCACAGAAAGATTTAGGAGGCAAACAACTATGCTTATCACACGGTTTCTGGATCATACAGTAGCTTCCGATCATATCACATCTCATTATTTCTACATCCGAACTGCGGAGAGGTTTTGACACTCCTCCATCCAAGTGAAAGGTAATGTCGAGGTGGGACCATAACGCACGGACAAGGCACCCAGCTCAACCGAAATTCAGTACATCATGAAGGGAGCATCCCGTACAGCGCCAATAACACCCCAAAGAGCACAACCCGAACCCTTTCAATAAGGCCTATCAGATTTTTATCCTGTTAGAAACCCAAGAGTTAGGGACATGTGCTTTGCAGAGCCTACAGTTGAATTTATCATCATTCCAACATCGATTGCTTTATTTCTTGCAGCAAAAGCTGCCGCAGTTTATCTCCAAGGAAGGAAAGCTTATAATCGGTCAAGTTTCACCGGGAGGATAGGTGAAACGATCGAAGAGAGATTCTGTCCTTGCATCTATGAAGAACTGCAGGAGAAAGAGAAAGATGCTTTTGGCTTCGCCGTCATTTTTGCTTGGATAACATGCGGCGATGACGTACTCGCCCCAGTCTCCCGAAAGAAGGACTTCGGCTCCATTGTGTGTTTTCTTTCGTCTCGGAACGTACGGGACTTCGTATTCATGTGTTCCTCACGAAAGTCCCGGAGGAAGAAGTAAATTGGAGCGAATTTCGAATGGAAAGAAAGTCACAAACACCCGGAAGTAAGTCTGATGAAACTGGCTGCAGCGAAATAGGTAAGGACGAACGGGATCCGGCCCCGATCGATGGGATAGAAGGGAAGAACTTCATCGGGGAAGCATTTTCGACATGGAAAGCATGGAGGGGCATTGATGACGAAGGATCTCTCGAACACAGGAGCATCGAAGAAGATCAAACCGGGCAAAGTGGGGAAAAATCTTTGGAAAACGAAGATCAAGATACGCACAGGATGGATGCCATCAGCGAGAGGAATTTCGTCTCTGACACTTTTACGAGTTATATTAGGCCTGAAGTTATATCGAAATCGTGGGAAATGGAGAACGCACAGCCTCTGATGTCTTCCGGACAATCGCGCACCCATACTTTGCCAAGGACACGATCACTTCCCGAGATTAGGATACCTGATGATTACGAGACGATTGTTGATGACAAGCTGGAAACGAACAGTCTACAAGATAATGTCATAACATTCCTGAGTGCGGACCAATTGCACGGTGACTCTTTGAAGGGCAACTGCATTGATGGGAAAGATTTGGTCAATACCCAGCACGGGAGAGACAGCGTCGGGGCCAGTTTCCTCGGCGAATTTCCTGCAATCCCGAATGGCCATGGGTATGTAGGGACAGGGAAAAGTGCGGCTGAAGTCAGGCTGACAAACAGTGGGACGGCATATGCATTTGCTGTCCATGATGCCAGCATGGGACAGGATCTGACCTCAGATGCTGCAGGCATTGCATGTTCTCCCCATGGTAAGACAAACTGATTTAATTCATTTCCTATCACCATCGACTTCATTCTTCTTAACATAATCAGAATTTTTGTTATTATTTCAATTATTCTTTTTATCACTGTTCTATCATCTTTAACCTGGCCAGCTAGATGCCAATTATGAAAAAGACCACCATAGCATTAGCAAAGTTGGTCTTTATATCTTCAAGAGGAAGTTTTAGGAGAAGAAATTCTATGGAAGGTAGCCCTTCATCAATGCAGATTTCTTCAATGAAGACTTTAAAAAAAATTAATTGTATAATGATCTATCTCAACCCAGTTAAACTTTGATGTATAATTGTAATTGAAACCAAATTTTTGTCCACAACAAAAACCTGTAATAAAAATATCCCCATTGAAAAACACCTGACACCTTAAAAAACATTCCTTTAAGCTTTTCAAGGAGGATACCTGCTAACGCTTGGTTTTTGGGCCAGTCTTAGATTAAGCAATTCATGAAAAGTAAATGTCTGTGTATCATTAATTCAAGTTTTGTAGTGAGGAAATGTATTCATCGCTTTACTGGACCTTACTCATCCAGGTAAGCGAAAAGTTATTGACATTGGAAAGAGAGCATCAAAGACAAGGAGGAAATCTCAGAAGAGCCAAAAGACAGCTGACATTTTGCCAAATCTGACAGAGGCTCAAAATTTTGTTGATGGAGCTACAATGATCTTGGATCAACCAATTTCACAGGTGTGAATAACAGATTTCGAAATTGAATGCACTGATCCTATCTTAGGCTAATTTTCAGTGATAAAGAAGTGCAAAATGTCTGCTATTCAGCCTAATTCAACCCCTAAGCCATGCTAAGATCACAGTTAAGACATCGCCATTGAAAATCATGTGTGAAAAATGCCGTTGGCATCAGGTTAGAAACAGAGCTGAAAATGGTTTAGAGTTAGGGGCTATTTCAGTCATTATGGGGATCCAGTGGAGTGTGCTCCAAGCACATTTACTTTGAAGTCCTAAGATATTTCATGATGAGGAAGCTGGAGGATGCTCATCTACATTGGCCATTCAACTTTGTTGGAATGAAAACTAGAGGAAGAATTATGAAGAACTCTTAAGAATTTCGGGTAGTGCTTTTTGCAAACTTTTATCAAATAAATGAATTAAACTTGTAACAAATAACTAAATTTCAAACTCAAGTTTTAATACTTATTCAACATATTTCCATCCACTTTTATGGAGTGCAACAAATTATGTAAGCTATTCTTGCCTTGATTCTTGATATACATTGGATCTACATCTTTGCGACAATTTGGCTTGGAATTTTTATGTCCAGGTTTCCTTACTTCCACCCACACTTTTCTGGCCTCTTCAAACATGCAAAAGTAGCCTTATCGTATCCTTTGCTTGGACACATGTAGGTAGTTTGAATTCAACAATGTCTTGCCAATTCTATACTGTTTAGTCGAAAATGTTTTTGGAATCATTTCAAACTGGTTTGCTATTTGCTTGATTGCTTTGATTTTATGGATTTTGTGATTTTAATCATTTTTAACCCTTGCCAGATTGGAGGAATCTACACAGTGCAGATATCACCTGCTAACCATTCTGAAATGCAGACGGTTTTGCAACAGCAAGCAACCACAGCTGTGCAGCAGCCATTAGCATTTGATGCTATTGCAAGAAATGATGTGCCTATGGAGGTATTCTTAGTGTGTAGTATTGCATGATTCTTGTACAAATTGTCATCAATGATGATATGTAGTGACAAAATGCACCAGGGGTGAAAATGATTCTACTGTTGAGGATAACTAAGACGGAAAGAGCCCAAATCAAATTTGAAAGGAACAGATAATTCTGGGATGCTTTCCAAATGCCAATACTTAGAGTACGGCATTTAGGCATTTGCTTTCTTGAGAATCAAAATTTACTAAATCAAAAAGTTCCTTTCTACGGAAATGAATTCTGAAGTTTTTTCTCCTTGATTTAATAAGCTTTCTAATTTCAGTTACAGAAATTCTCATACTATAGTTCTTCACGGAATTACTTTTTATTAGAAGCTTGTCAGCCTGTTTGCAATGACTTAGAATAGTCCCTCTTACAAGTTGCTCCTTGGTGCTTGTATAAAGTATGGGACTCAATAATGCATATTTTCCCATTGCTGCTATAAGTGTAAATATTGGTAATTCTTGATCAGATCTTGTAGCATAAATTGAGAGATGGGCATAGTGAATGAGCACGTCTTCACTGTTTGGATGGTTTGGGTGAGAAGGGCCTTTGTTCCTGTTTCTGTCACCCTCACCCTGTCCACCTAGAGGTTGATTTATACTTGGCCTAAGGTTGGGTTGAAGTACAATATGGAAAGGAACTGACCACCCTACCTCACAATGCTGGATCTCACGATGGTACCTCGTTATGAGAATCAAATCTCACTAATAATAATAATGATAAGTAATAATAATGATAATAATGATAACACTTTTGCTGATCTAAATTCTTAAGGTTTTTTAAGTAGATTTTTGAATTCCATGTTTCTTTGATAATCATTTTTTTCTGTTTGTTATATTTTTCTGATATGTTTCTCTGATAATCATTGATTCCATTCAATTTTTCATTAATGCCTGTTATATTTCACTGAAGTAACCAATACTTCTATTGAAGGAAGCTGCAGTTGAAAAATCTGACAATGCCAATCAACAGTGGTTTACTTCCAAGGACGAGAAAACATCATTGCATGGAAAAGGTGAACTTTCAAGTTGGTTTTGCCACAACACGATACTTAACCACATATAAAAGCTTTCAATGATGAGAGTATGAAATATTTTGAATTGCATCACAATGTTTCATTGCCATCATCATTATAATTATCATCAGCATCATCATAATTATCATCAGTATCATCATTATAATAATAATCATCTACATCATGATCTCAGCAATGAATGTTATTGTATCTAACTAGCATTCACATCAGTACTGTGATTATCATAAACTTCAAAATCATCTTCATTATCAATTGTCCTTACTATCATTGCTGCTAAACTATAATGTCATTGTCAGCACCATTATGAATATGATGCCTATTTTCATCATTGTTTTCATCACATTCATGAATATAATCATAATTTTTACCGTCAATGTTGTCACAATTATTATTATAATCATCATCATCACCTCTCCTCAAAGATCTCAACTGCGACTATCGACAATTCCAATTCATTAACCTATCCATGAGCTGTTTAGGCATTTTCGGCCGTCGTCTGACTCTTTTCTGGAGATGTGTAAATGCATTGGAATCGACCAAAGCCATCTCAATTATATCTTAAACAAAATCTCATCTATCATCATTCGTACCACGTATTACATCTTTTGCTCGAGAAACAAACCCTGGTCTAACCCGGAACTTCTTTCATATTAACAAATATTTACTAAATGATACAACTTGTTCTCTTTTTTTTTCTCTTTAATTTTATCGTTGTTAGTCGTTATAAGCCAGCTAAGTGCAAGTTACCTTTTTAATGAGACTTGTATTTGTAGAATTTTAAATATTTAATAAAAGAATGAAGTTTGAAAAAAAGAAAGAAAAAAACACCATTGTCATCATCATCACCATCATCATCATCATTATCATCATCATTATCATCATCATCGCCATTATCATCATCACCGTTGTCATCATTCATCATCATCATAATTTTCATCACTATCATCACCACTATCAAAATGATCATCATCAATCATCATCATCATCATCATCATCATAATCATCATCACCGCCATTATCATCATTATCGTCATCTTTTAATCCATATTCTGATAAACAAGTGTTGTTGTCTTCTCTGCTACTGGCTTTTGTCAATCCAGCTGGCTGTTCATTGCCAATAATTTATTCCAATTTGACGTTATTTTGTGACAGCTATTTCTTTCCAGGAGTCAAATGGAAAATGGGAATGTGGGACAAAGAAGAGGTTAACACATTGAAAGAAAATATCAAAAAATATTGCAAGGTTTGTCTTTCATGAGTGGAATTGAACATCATATATTTTTAGGGCAAATATTTTCTCTCTGAGTAGCTCTCAGTTGGGAAGATGGTTTCTTAAGAACTTATTCAAACTGATGAACATGTGAATTTTTTGAACTAGTTCATACAAGAAAGTGCATCCTTTTGCTTGGTTGTCTCTTGTCTGAGCTTGTTGTCTGTTGGTAATGGATTGGGTTTTTAAAAAAAGCCAATTTCTATAGGTTGATAGATTACAAAGCTGGTGACTTTTTGAAAGCACTTTTTACAATAATTTTGCTTAGCTGCTCCCTTCCAAGGTATAGTCAGTTTGATCAGTAAGTCAATTTGACGCAGTCCTTTGCTCTCTTTCCGGGTCTCTGCTCTATTTCCCAATCCTCTGAGTGCCACAGTTGTGCAGGACGGATCCATGTCAAGCACTATTCGTCTAACTCTTTTCTTTATACACATGATTCTACCTAGATGTCAAAGGTAGAAATTTGGACACTGAGAAGCTTTTTTCTTATCGAGCAGTGTCCAGGTCCTTCCTCTCGATGGGACCACACCTCGTGATTCGTACGCCTGGAATTACAGAGAGTTGGCGACTCTCCTCATGCTAAGTGAAAGTTTAGCTGAGGTCGGACTCGAACCACTGACCAACGGATCAATGCGCAAGAATGGTACCATTGAGCTATCCTGACACACCATTGCGTTTAATTCTGTTAGGCTGTTTCAAGTGCAGTTTGCAGTGCCCATTGCAAAGCAGGTAAAAGCAACTTGATCGTATTTTAGCTTCCATGGGTTGTCCTTTTTGCATTTTAGGTTCAAAACATCGAGGATCCGTGCCAGCTGATCTTTGGAACACCAAAAGATGAACGCAAACAGTTCTACAAGTCAATCGGTAACGTGCATTGATATTTTTTGTTATTTTGTCTCACACGTGGCACCAGTACTCATTAAGTACATTTGAAGGAGGATTTATTGAAACCTGGTGTGACTGACGTTGTCGCCAGTTCCCTTTGGTGCATTTCTAAGAAGTTGAAGCCTTTGAGGGATAATGAACCCAGATCGTCGTTTAGTTTCAGATCTTTCCATCTTTTACAGATACTTTCACGGGCGTTGCTCTCAGGAGATCATGGATATTATTCCTGTTCCTCTGAGGAGTGTCAGGAACACCAGAAGCTCGATTCACTCACACCCTTTCCAAGTTTCACTATCTAATCCACACACGTTATCTCAGAAATCACAATAATCCCAAGATGATGCAACTTATAGAAAGTCTTGCCTTTTTCTTGCTTTCCCGAATGCTATAACTTGTCCTCTTTCAGATCCAAGTTCCATGAACTTGATCTTATGTCTCTCTCCTATTAGCCTGTCACTTTCTTTGTATAGGCCACCATAACCTTTCCCCAATGAAAGTCACTAGATAGGAGCTAGGATACTTGAACGTCTAGCCAAGCTTCATAAGCCTGGCATAAACTTGATTTTATCTATCTCTCCTCTTAGCTGTTCGATTTCTTCTTTCTTCCTTTGTTGGGGTTTTGTGTAGGCTACCATAGCCGTTCTTTAACATAACCCACTAAATAAAGGCTTCAAGGATTGTTCTTCTTACAGCCAAAGGGATTTCGCGGCCACTATTTGCAATCTATCGGAAAACTCTAAGGCTGTATGACAAGAAGAACTTCATGGGGAAATATTCTGAAGAAGAAGTCGACACGCTCAAAATACTACATGACAAACATGGCAACGATTGGGCTACTATTGGGAATATAATGGGACGCAGTGCGGCGTCTGTCAAAGATCGCTGTAGATTACTGAGAAAGAACAAGAAATCTGGTTAGTATCTGTCTTACTTCATTAAGTCGTTCTTATTTGCAAATTATGTAGGTCCTTTGCTTCTTTATAAGATTCTGGCTGCTCGAAGTAGTAATATTAATGACATGACAAATTATGATAAGTGTGAGAAATGATGATACCAGGGAAAAATTACGAAAGATGTGAGAAATGATGACTCAAATATTCTGGCCCGGAAGCGTATACGAATTTCCTGTTTAAGGAACCAATAGGTCTGTTTGCCCTAATTTCGTACAGTTTCACCTTTAAGATAAAGATTCTGGATTAACTAGGATGAGTTGAAAGTGAGAGGCTTAGAGTTGAAGCACTTCATTTTAGCTTGCAACATCACGCTTGTTTCAAAAATTTTTGGACGCAATTCCAATCGCATGATGAAGGTTCATAGTCCCATTTGATCGTTTCTTGTGTATTTCTTCAGAACTGCTTTTCTTATGTTGTACTCACATTAGCTCTTAGCCCTATCCGACCAGAAAGATCCCTCAAGTAAAGCCTTAACTGATTGTTCTTTTCACTAATTGTTTCAACTGTTTTAACTGAACACAAGTAGGACACCCCATGTCTCACGGGATGTCTCGGACACCCATAGCACCGGGTGGTCGTTAGACTCAGATCTGGAAACTTTCAATCAACCTTTTCGATTCGCTCTCCTAGGAAGGTGGACCGAGGAGGAAGAGACTTTTCTGTCGCAGTGTGTCCGAGAGCAGACCAATACAAAGGAGGGAGAGTCTGTTACGTCGGGGGTCGTATGGTCAAGCATAGCAGAAAAGCTGGGAACGAGAACTGAGAAACAATGCAGATCGAAATGGTGAAGCTTTTGAGTGGCTGCAATATCGTTTCTAAAATTGCTTCTTTGAACGCAATGTTTGTATCGAGACTTGAGTATCTGAGAAGCTCGAGACCTAGACTTCACTTCTGAGCACAGTCAATAGGACGGAAATCATGTAGTCCCTCTTCATTAATTTTCATCAACTGTGCTCTCCAAGAAATTAGAACAAAACTACTGGTATTACTGACCGATAGCGAACTCAGCTTTCTCGAGACTGAGAACTCAGTTTTCTCGAGGGCCTTTTCTTGTAGCCAGAAATATGGTCGAAAGCACCGCGATAAAGAGGTGCCATCCTTTACAACGTTGTTTGAGGTAGACGGCGATTATAATCACGATCAATTCTTATTCCAGGCTCAACTATTTAAACTGGAAGGAGGTTAGTGGGAAAGAGTGGACAAAAAATGACGAGATAGATCTGATAGAGAGGTGGTCTATATTTCAAAATTTATGCTTTTACTGGAGTGATACACCGATTGAATGATATACGTGAGTTGCCAGCACTAATTGCTTTTGCAAGACACCCCTGAAAGCGTATTTGAAGAGCAAGACCTATATAAACACGACCCCCTGGACGAAGAGCTCCAAGTTAAATAGGGTTTTTCTTTTATCTCTATTTTCTGTAAATAATTTTGTTGTTGTTATGTGCTGGAGGAAATCATGTGTATAAAAGTTTATGATATGATATTATATTATATAATATTATATTATATCATATAATATTACATGATATGATATGATATGATATGATATGACATGACATGACATGACATGATATGACATGATATGACATGATATTGTATGATATGACATGACATGATACGATAGGACATGATATGATATCATTGATATCATATTATATTATATTATATTATATTATATTATATTATATTATATTATATTATATTATATTATATGACATGATATGATATATGATATTATATGATATTATATGATATGGTATATGATGTAATACGATACTCTATGGATTCCCTTCCTCTTATTCGTCTTAAATCTCCCTCTTGATTTTTGCATGTTCGTGGCGTTGAAGACATCATTACATGTTCTTCCTCAAATGGTCCCTTTGTCTCACCATATCACCCAAGTCATTTTCATGCTGCATCGCATCGGTACCATCCTCTTCGCCCAATCAAAAACCTTCATCCTCTCACTTCGTTTTGCTCTCCTTACACCAAATCGAGTCTCTAGGACATGGCGTGCATTATAGTCACCTTTATTCTCATCATAACCGTCATCATCGTCGTCATCATTATCAATATAGCTATCATCAGAATCATAAGTTAAATCACCATCATATTGATAACAATGTGTTAAAATCATCACAATCATTCTGTCATTCAACTCTTGCTTTCTGCCGTAGAATTTCACGACTCAATGTTGATGGCGAAAATGAAATAGACTGGGTGAAACTCACAGAGCAATGGCCGAGGTTTGACCCACTCCTCTCATTTTCAAATAACTGAATTGTGCGATATCATCAAGTATCAATTGACAAGGCATGAATTTCATCTCCTTTCTGAGATTTTGTAGATGCATCATTCAAACCAAATACTATTGTTGCAGCGTGCGTTCGCACCAGTGGCTCAGAGGGAAATGGTGGGCTTTGAAGAAACGTGTTCCCGACTTGAAAGCTCTTGACTTTCGGGGTAAGTGAAGTGGCACGCGTAATTTCTAAATCGTCATTTTGATGATGATAGTGGTTTTAAAACTGCCTTTCCTAGGAAACAACCCGGCAGCAAAAAGTGTGATTTTGGCCACTGCTATGGTTCAGCGAGGGCCGGATCGTTCTTGAAAGATCAAGAGAGAAAAAAATTGCAATTAAAGGGATTTTTTCCTTGGTACTGATCTGACCGATATACTTGACCTGATCTCTCTCTCCCCTTAGCCTTTCAATTTCTTCTTTCTTATATTGTTTGGGCTTTGTAAAGGTCGCCATGGATTTTCCTCCAAATAATTTACTAGATTGAAAAATCCTCATGTCCAAAGGCATCTCTTGCTTGTATGCTCTTAGAGGGTCACAAACAAAGTTTTCTTTGCCGTTTGCACCAGCTGCAAAAGTGCCATGTGACACGCTACTTGCCTTAATATCTTTGAGAAACCTTTCTATGTGGCTCACGTCACATGGATAAGACATTTTAAGAGCGTTTTGTTCAGATCAACATTTGATATTACATATAGTATTCAATTAAGTGGTGAGTTCTTGTTCTGCAGCAACACATCTCTGAACCCCTCTGAAAGCTTATCTGCTAATAAAGCTTTCTGTTTCTTTTATTCTCATTTGAACCAATGTTCTCTTACTTCATGTAGCTTTTTTGTATTGATTATCAATATTTATCAAGGACTTTTCTAAACCATTTCGTTGATAGGGGTCCTGGATTACTTACATACGACACATATCGATTCACTCAAAGTCAAGATCGACCGTCAAGCTGTTGCACTCGCATCTACATTCTCCGTTGCTTCGAACCCAGTCTCTCTCCATAGCACTGAGCGCTTTACGAATCACGTGGCTTTGGCAGGCCTATCTGCCAACTCTTCTCAAGCTGGTATCCCAGGTGACTGCTACTTGCATGTGTTCTTGTACCACTTAAATGCTTTTGATTGTAGGATTCTGGACGGATTTAATAAAAGGAGAGAATTAGCAGTACACATGAAATTCCATCTCTAGAGAGTAGCTATTTTCAAGGACCTTACTGGTACAACAGACTCCCAGCTTGCCTATCCTACGTGAGATTATTTGTTATTTTTGAAGCAAAGCTGAAAGACAATTTTTCATCAAAACAAATGTAAATGTGGAGGAGAATTCAATTTTCAAGGAAAATTTTGACATTTTAGGGTTTTGGTTGTAACTGATTTTTCTACTTGAGTTTTCATTTCTACTCTAATGAATTGTTTAGGGTCCTTCACTTTACTTTGCAACATCCCCCTATCAATAACAGCGCCTTTATTTGCTTAAAAAGGCAACCATGAGTAAAACTGTATCATTAGTGTTTTTGGAAGTATACTGACATGACGTACACATCAAGCCTTGGCAACACCCGCTGTCTCGAAAGATGTACTACACGTGATTCGAATGATCCGTGTTTGCAATTATTTCGCTATGCCTATTTGCGTTTATTGCAAGTCATTCAAGTCCCTAATCCGTCCTTCTTTAGTGCTCTTCATTTTTTCATTATATATTTAAGATCAATAAACTTGAGCTGATCTCTCTCTCCTCCTAGCCATTCGCTTCTTCTTTCTTCCATTGTTGGGGCTTTGTATAGGCCACCATGGCCGTTCCCTAACATAGCTCACTCAATCCTACTACTTACCATCTTTCAAATCTAAGATCAATAAGCCACCATGGTCTTTCCTCAACATAACTCACTAAAAAGAGTTCGAAGGCTAATTGTCACATTGTTACATTTCCGATACAATTGATTATGAGTTCTGGGACACTGAAAAGCGAAAATTCTCGAGCACTTTCCTAGTACTCCCGCGTGATGTGATCAATTCTTTGCCATTAATTCCATTCGTTTTTCAGGGGGTAGGCTTTAGGGCACATGCTGATTGAACATGCCAATCTACATGTGTGTGAACGTGTCTAGTGATACTTTTGAATGGTTGTGTGTCGCTTTTGCCCCATTCTGTTGTTCTTTTCCAACTTCCACAAACCGGGACAAAAATATGTATGGAAACTAGTCATTTTCGTTTCGGTGTAGCATAGTCTGGAACTTCCAGACCAATACAAAGCAGGCAAAAGTGATAAATGTTCAAAATGAAAATTGAATCTTCGATGGATGAGATCCGAATGTAAGTGCTGCGTTTGTAGTGCTTAACTTATTAACTTATGGCATTGTAAATAGGGTTGGGGTTAGGGTTAGGGTTAGGGTTAGGGTTAGGGTTAGGGTTAGGGTTAGGGTTAGGGTTAGGGTTAGGGTAGAGTCAGCCTTTATTAGCATTAGCTATCTTTCCAGCAAACCATAAATGAATTGTATTATTATTACTTTTATCATTTTTATTTTTCAGATGGCGATGCATTGTCAAGTAGCCAGTCATTGATCAGTGCATCGACAATAGATTTAGCCTCGCTTCACGGTTATCAGCTGCAACTCCAGTTGGCCTCGCTCTCGCCTCATCAACTCCTCATTCCTGTTAGCTCTGGTGGCCTCAATTCCAACATCACGGACCATTTCGTCATTCCTGTCAACATGACACCTGCCATTATCACCTCCTCCGCAGATCAGACCAATGCACAAACAGGGTTTATCGTTCAGAATGTAACCACGACAACGGATGGTTCAAGTGTCGCTGACAATCCCCGAGGGGTTGAACTGGCACAAGCCTTGGTGCAAACAGACCTAAGCATACCAGTTCCTGGGGGAGAAATGACTCGAGAGAGTCTAGCTACTGCCAACATTGAAGGTAGCTATTTCTCAGCTGGTTGTTAGCTAGATGGAAGCTCGTCGTTTTCACTTCATCATAAGATCCTCTGTCCATGCAAGCACTGTTTTGCAAAGAAGGGATGAATTAAGTCTTTCCGTGTATTCTACCTTGTATCCTAAGCTAGATATTAGGTTTTTGAGAAGATGTGCTTGTTGATCAGTTTAATTGCTCTTCCTTTCGACGTAGCCGTACCTCGTGATTCCTACCCCTGGAATTTCATGGAGATAGCAGCTCTCCTCACTCACAGTGCAATCAAGCTGGGGGTAGACCTGGTATCACTTACCAACAGATGAATAAGCAAGTGCGTTACCGCTGAGTTATCCTCGTACCTAGATGGAAAGATAGCAATCATGAAAAGAGAAATATCCTGGATGAAGGATTCTTTTATTTAAAGCGAGCCTACAGCTTGTGCTTTTGTCTCTCCTTGTAGTGATTTTCTCTACAACTGATGCTTGATCTCTTTCCAGCAATCAATGCCGGTATGGTGGTCACTTTGGATGGAGCTGCACTTCAAAACACTCCCAGCGAAGTTGAGGCAGAAGATGGAAGTCGAACCTATGCGCAATCAATGGGCGTTTTAAGCAATGACGATAGCCCTGTTAAGGTTGTTAAAGTCGATCAACTTGAGAATCAAGACCTAGGTAGTCCCTTATGAAATTCTGCATTTTCTTCCCTAGTAGTTCCAGATTTCAAGCGAGCAACGAGAATGCTCCGAGCTTGGTCCTTCAGCTATGAGGTTGTCGCGAAAGCTTAATTGCTGCGAATAAAACTTGCGCACTATAATCCAAGAAGCAAGTGCTTTGGTGGATCTTTTGTTAAATTGACCGTAGAAGGAAGTCTATTTAAATTCTTCTCTTGAGACCAACTGACCGCAGTTTTCCCGCTGTAGTTTCTAATTTCAAAGTTCATTCAACACTTTCAAAGTTCATTCCTTATTTTCATCTCCCTCTATGTTTCCAAAGTTTAGTTTCCATTTTCGATGTTCATTGTCTATTTTCCAAATTAATTTTCAATTTACAAATCTCATTCCATGTTTTAAAAGTTCATTTTTCATCTTCGAACCTCTTTCAAACACGCCATCATCGTTTGATCCGCACAACAAGTCATTTACCTCCCGAAGCTTGTTTCCTTTTTCATCTTTGAATTAAACTCAAAATTTGTATTCATAGTTCTTAATGAATGCAGGACAAGCAACTCTGATTTTTTTGACTATTTTTGCTGCTCTCTGGATCCTTTTTCTGGGTTTCATGAATGGAAGGCTTCCTATCGCTTCTAATCTCGTTTTCAAGTTGCTATCTTCTCTTCTTACGCGGAGGACCCAAAAACTATCCCTTGCTGGAACAGCACTGCATGCTATTTTGTTAACAGGTGTCTGGCTATGTATGTACGTATGATTGATGTATGTATGTAGTAGATCTTTATGGATGTATGTATGCAAAGGTGTATGGCTATGCGTGTATGTATGCCTATGCATGCATGTATGTATGTATGTTGGGCTATATATGTATGTATGTATGGCTATGCATGTATGTATGTATATTTGGCTATGCGTGCATGTATGTATATTTGGCTATGTATGTACGTGTGATTGATGTATGTAGTAGATCTTTATGGATGTATGTATGCAAAGGTGTATGGCTATGCGTGTATGTATGCCTATGCATGCATGTATGTATGTATGTTTGGCTATATATGTATGTATGTATGGCTATGCATGTATGTATGTATATTTGGCTATGCATGCATGTATGTATATTTGGCTATGTATGTATGTATGTATGTATCTATGTATGTATGTATGTATGTATGTATGTATGTATGTATGTATGTATGTATGTATGTATGTATGTATGTATGTATGTATGTATGTATGTATGTATGTATGCATGCATGGGTGTATGGCTATGCATGTATGTACATGTGTATATGGAAATTGACCATGGAGAAAGACAAGTTGAAATGTCGGCCCTCACCCCAAGGAATGATTCTGAAGAGCTTGCAAAAAAGAGTGGCATGGTTAGTAGTGAATTGACGAAACTTTGTGAAGGACCAGGGACAGATGTTATCGAGCACAGAACCCTGACAACAAGACATTCAAATGGTAGCAACCTTCACTTGAACCGTTTTGGGACAGCGATATTTGCGAATGATTTTATGCGATATATTAGGGAATGACGGGCATGTCGGACTCTTGATCCTATTAATAGATTTCCATGTTCTGATAGTACTTAATATAATAATGATAGCGATTTTTACAATGATATTAACTTGGATGTGGGAGCGGCAGATTCTTACACCAATCATCTTAGATTCTGTAGGTATCCTGGTTATTGTTGAAACAAAACTTGACAATAACTTTGCAACCAACCAGTTCCTGACGGATGGCTTGAATCCGTTCTACCGGTATGACCATAATAGAATTGGTGGGGGTCTTCTAATATACGTCATAGAGAGAATTCCTGTGAAAGCGCTAACAGATTTGAAAACTCTTGATGACATCGAATGTGGAATTTAGAAGTGAATATGCACAAAAGGAAATTGATTTTGTTTGGCATCTGCCGCCCCCCATCCTAAAATGTTAATCATTTCTTTGATGAGATTGGGAAAATAATTGATCATTATAGCAATCGCTATGAGAACTTTATCACCTTGGGGGATTTTAATATTGAAGAAAAACAAGAAGAAATAAAAATGTTTGTGGACCTTTATCAACTAAAAAATCTTATTAATGAGCCTACGTGTTTCAAGTCCGATAATCCTAAATGTATATACCTGATTCTAACAAACAGACCTTTTTATTTTCAAAGTTCAGGCGCGATAGAAACAGGATTATCGGACTTTCATTCTATAATAGTAACTATATTTAAAGGGTGGCTTTATCAAAAAGGGTCCCAAAATGGCTTTTCATATAGAGATTATAGTAAATGTGATGTAAATAGCTTTAGACTAACACTTAGGGAAAGTCTTACTGAGGTGAACAGAGACGATCAAGGATTTTCTGAATTTCGTGGAAGAGTTAAGGTGGTGCTGAATTAGCATGCGCCTATTAAGAAGAAATGCATCCGTGCTAATGATGGTCCCATTATGATAAAAGCCCTTCGAAAGGCAATATATACCCGTACTAATCTTCGCCATAGATACAATAAGAGCAGAAACCAAGAAAACTGGAACGCTTTTTAAGAAACAA
Organism: Pseudorhiza aurosa; assembly: GCA_964026355.1. Classification (NCBI taxonomy): domain Eukaryota; kingdom Metazoa; phylum Cnidaria; class Scyphozoa; order Rhizostomeae; family Lychnorhizidae; genus Pseudorhiza; species Pseudorhiza aurosa. Next base: position 4,844,546 of record OZ032127.1, on the reverse strand, counting down.
CGCAATAAGTGTGTTAAAATTTGCAACAGGCTAAATTTGACTATTATGAGACATTGGATATCAAATATTTGACGGATAATCGAGAATTCTGGAAAACAGTCAAGCTGCTTTTCTCTGATGAAATACATGCTTCTTCTCTTCATCGAGTCTGTCCTTCGAATGTGCTTTGAGGGAAAGTGGTTGCAGAATCGGTTACGAGCAGGCGAAAAATGAGTTGAGATCACTTTCAGCGGTCGATATCCAGGGACGCCAACGTGGAGGTTTCTGCATTGTCCTCATGCTTCTTCATATAAATGTATGGCAGTGTGTTTCTGGCTATTTATGTACGTATGGTTGATGTATGTATATATGTTTTAATGGCTATGCATTTTTGCATTTATGTCTGGCTATGTATGTCTATGTATTTTATGTTTTATAGTATATTATACAAATCATATCGTATTATACAGATTATGTATATTATACTAACGCGACTACCAGTTGATGTTCAACTGTTTTTAAAATAGGATTTGGAGAACTAAAAAAAGGGTCGAGAGTGGAGCTTTCCTTTGCATGAAAACTATTGCACTAAATAATAATTCTATATGAACCAATTGATGCCATCAGTGAATGAGTAGTCCATTGGCTTATGCAGTTTCCATCAGGTGACTAAAGTAAAGCCTGGTCGAAAGAGGTCATGGGCGACCTCGCAGAGGACGGACCGCACAACTCACCTCGCCTTCCTTAGCTAGGATGGATTCGGCATGCACAGTGGGTTTAGATTAGCTTTAAAAAACTCGAAACCCTTCCATTCCAATTGAAGTAAAGTAATAGAAAAAGCATTGTTTTTGTATTTGTATCAAGTCATCATTGATATATTTTTAAAAAGACGGGGTGCGTTGCTTCTCCCCAACGCCCATTTTTGGCATTCAGTGTAAATATTTTTCCTTATTTAGGCATCTTTACAGATGTTAGAAGCGAATGCACAACAGAGAGAAGGATGGGCCCAGCAAATGTTAGTATAAGGGTCCTGAAAAGCGTCGATTGAAAGCCAAAAATCCGGATTCCTCTCAACGTTTTTGCGAAGCTCAGCAACTCCCAAACTTGCTCTGTCATGTCAAATTTGTAGTCTGCCCGCTCTGCTTGTAGATCGACAAGGCTTTCCACAACACCCTCGATTGTTGCGTCCAGCCTGATGAGGAGGAACAGAGGGAAGCCATACAGAAGGACAGTCTCAATGCAGTCTAATCCGACTTGTACAATTAGTCGTGTGCGATCTACCTGCTCTTTAAAACTCATTTTAACTGACTGCACCGCTGGTCCTGCCTGAATCAGGTCGATCTTTGCCGCCTGAGGTTTTAACAGATCTAACATGCTACCAAGCGAGTCGTTTACGACTCTCAACAGATTCGCAGTCACGAAAGAATCATCGTCAATCTCCTTTCTCGTTTTCTCCAGCTTACTCAGGTGTCGCAAGGCCTTTTGAATGTGCTCGTCTGTTAAATCGGCCACCCTTGAGTGTAGTCTAGCCGAGTGCCCCGCTCTCGTCAGGATGTCCATCGAGCTGTTTGCGAATTGTGTTGACGACACGTGGAATTCTAGCCTCTCCATATAGCTGAGTATCCCCAAGAATCCAGTAAAAAGAAGCATAATTAGATGAAAGAGCATGAAACATTTTATTTTCTTCTCTGTCGTGGACATCACTTTCTTTACTTGTCCAATCATCTGTGAACATTTACGCGTTGCATCGACCACTGCCCCCTCCCATGCGTCTTTGATACCCTCAGCGTCTCTCTCTTCCACGCTTAATGCCGCCAATAAACAGTGCTTCATTTTGGCACCGCTTACCTTCGTATACAACTCGATTATATAGATTACTGCTATCAATGTCACGAACACAGGAAAGGTGGTCCATCGGCAAATCACATATCCTAAGCAGTTGATGATTTGATGCCAAAGTCTGACTCTCTTCTCCAAAAAGACATTAATGATTACGGTATGGACTGCTGTTGGCAATACAAGGCAATTCATCACCAGGAAGAAAAGGAACCAATTGAGGTGTCTGTAGAAGTGCTCCCAGACACGGTCAGGCATTCGCACGGTAAACAAAAGCCATTCTAAGTGTCTTGTCTTGAAGTACCAAATGCCAATCACATTGCATAGAAACCACCTCGTTTCCCAGAGAATGTTTTTCAAGCGGGTTATCCGAAACGCCCAGTCCAGCCTCATCGGCGTTTGCACGTCACAAAATCCCCCTGCATCAAATACAAACGACAGTGCAATTAATCCTAGCATTGCAGACTGGCAGAGAGTGAATATCACCCATCTCCACTTCAGCCTCCCCCATTTTGCAGTAAACGGGTGCCATTGAAATGACATTATTAGGAAAGTGGCGTATCGACTATCGATCAATACTTGATTTGTCAAATTTGCTGATTCGCTCTCGTAAAAAAACTCCCAGTCATTATTGTGTGATACTTGCAACTGCTCCTCAGATGAAATGCCGTTCTTGCAACTTTCATTTCTGTCTCCATCTGCAACTATCTTTAGAGTGGGTACCTCGCAACCCGATGCCCATGGCAGGTCGCTCTCCTCCGTGTCGTTCAAAGAATCGCTCATTGCAGACCCGTCATCTGTAAAATGAATATTCATTAGATTTATCAAATGTCACTCTTATTCACTATCAAATCATTGAATTTATCCAAAACCCTTAGAAACAAAGCTTAAAAACTATTAATTCTGTCGCATATCTTCTGGAGTCAAGCCTTTTCATTTCTTCCCAGCACTAGTGGTATGCTTTTGGACACTGATAAACCTTTTGCTTATCAAGCAGCAATGTCCGGGTCATTCCTCTCGATGTTACCACGCCTTCTGACGCTTTCTGACTCCTTGAATTGCAGAGAGCCGGAGACTTTTCTCACTCTAAGTGAAAGTTTAGCTGAGGAAGGATCGAACCACTGACCGCAATGACTTTTTAGTGAGTTATGCTGGGGAAAGGCCCTGGTGGCCTACACAAGGCCCCAACATAAGAAGAAGGAAGACAGCGCAGAATTGAAGATGCAGAAGCAAGAACGAGATGCCTCGTGCGAAAACGGAGCGAAGCAACTTTGCACAGCGATGAAAGCTGAACGAAATGTTTTTAAGTGAAACAGTTATTCGTCACCTGGGAAGATAATTTGGTGAGATTCCCTTCTGCGTTCCTCAAACTCGTTCGTCGATGCGGTGCCCTCTGGAACAATATCACCTTCTTCATATTCTTGGAAGCCTGCTTTGTTGTTAGATTCATCTATCTCTGCATCCTCTTCCACAAGCTTTTTGTAGTCAGTTTCCTGTCGCCCTGATGCCATGTTGCTGTCGTCAAGCTCCCAAGGTTGTGTTTGATGTAGTCTTATGACTGTCACCAGAACGTGGGAGGAAACAAATTGCAATTTATTTCTTGGAACTCAGTTAAGCCAAGCATCTCACCAAATGGCAATCTGAGATTACGTGAACCAAAATGCAGCGTTAAACCTGGGAATAAGTTGAACAGTTAAACGATGCAATTGCAAACGATGTACAGGATGTACAGCAAAGTGTGGCTTACTAGTCGAAGGGGAATACCGAACGCCTTGAAAATCAATCCTTACAGGTCGTGACCTCCCTTCCCATGTGGAGTTCCATTTCATAGTCCCAGTTTGTTTTCTGCAGACATGTTTCGACGGATCGAGAAGCGTATCAGTCAATGTTCTTTATCTCTTTGTCTTTCTTATCCAATCATTGGAACAGATTCTCATCACATTGTCTTTCTTATCCAATCATTGTAGCAGATTCTCATCACTTTGTATTTCTTATCCAATCATTGTAGCAGATTCTCATCTCTTTGTCTTCCTTACCCATCAAAAAAGGAGATTCACCTGGTGGCACCCTAGAAGGAGGGCAACGGTTAGTTATCATGTCATCCAGCAGTGTGTTTTCCAGTTCAAAGCATTCGCACGATTACCGACGTGGTGGAAAAGGACCAGAGTATCCTCTATTTATTTAAAAGGCGATTGACGAAGTTGGTGGCAGGAGAGGTTTTCGACAGTAAAAAACAAGTCAAGCCACCTTGAAGATGTGGAATTGATGTTTGTTGTCCCCTTCTTTCCGAATCGAGACCCCTCCTATCGCCAAAATATCCCCCCCCCCCCACTTCGGCTTTCTTTCTACCGTCACCGGGATCGCATCAACTGAACTCTTCAGGCACTTGGTTGCAGTGAATCATCATCCGCAGCTCATTTGTCATTGGCTGATGTCTTAATAGAGTAGTCACAAACTTCCTTCTACTTTTTCTTGATGAACTGCATTTGCTCGATCCGTTCAATAAAGCAGTTGGCTGAAGTGCTCGTGATGGTGTGGTCTGCAGGTAGCAGCCTACCAGGGTGTCATGTTCCCTCCCATTCTGCTATCGGCATCAATTGGCAATTTTGTCAATATCTGAAGAAGAAACGAGGCCAGATTTTCACTGCATTCTCATCACGATACCCTGTCATTCAGACCCATGCTAGATAAGAGCGTCAAATAGCAAATTGCAACCCAGATCGTCTTGTGTTTCAAGTTGCTAGTAATTATCATTTCCTATTACTGTCTTTTTTTTCTTTCTAAATTGTTTTGAACGAGTCAAATGTTCACC
>OZ032127.1:4812419-4832419 GCA_964026355.1 Pseudorhiza aurosa | reverse complement strand
TTTTGAAATGGGAATAAGAACGTCTTTTTAAGGAGAGAATATCTACTCGTTCAAGCAATCTATATTGAGATATTTTGATCGCTTTTACACGCTATCGTTAGATGTTATCCGGGAACCAGCTGGGAAAGAGAGATTACTGGCTTGAGGACAGATACGTATACGAGAACAAGTGAAATGATTTGGCGAAAAAGGACCCTCTTTCTAACCAGGCGCCCACCATTATGTTACCCGCGTCAGTGATTATGATTTAAGGGTGAGCACTTTTTGGCCGATATCAAAAAGACCAATTTGTGACTACCTTTCAACTCTGAAGAGTTTCCAGATGTGGTCACACATAGAGGAAAGATCCCGATGACTCTATTGTGGCGAAAGCCTTTCTGTCTTCGAAGCCCAACATTCGGTTGCCAATTGAAAGGATATAGAACTATCCACACAGGTGTGCATTAAAGCTTTCAATTTGCAAACAACTCGGGTGAAAATATTTGAGTTGAATTTAGATGGAAAGGTACTTTGCAGCTGAATGTGTCGACAACACAGGTGCCATGCGCTAACATAATACTCAATTATTCATTAGAGACGCGTAATTGAAAAGGCACCTTGCTTGTTTACGCCCGGACTCGGTAGATGTGCTTGACCAATGTTTTTTTAATTCGAGTAGGTCGACCAAAGTTTCTGCCAAGAATGCTGAAATACTATTGTAGCTAAGCCCTTTATTTCATATCTCATCCTATGTATGTCACCGCGGAGAGGGTAGCCTTTCGACACAGGTAACGATTTTCAATGCGCCTTCCAGTGCTATAAGATGGAAGTTGTGTTAAGAAATAAAGGCCAAAACTATGATGTATATAAATCCACGTATAGTATATAAATGTATCAAAATGTTCATGTGTATATATATATATTTAAGTATATAAACATATATTGATATAAATATATATATATATCTATGGCTATATATCTATATACATGAATAAAAAGATATATATATATTTATATAAATAAACATTTATATATATATATACATATATATATATATATATATATATATATATATATATATATATATATATATATATTTATATATATATATATATATATATATATATATTTATATATATATATATATATATATATATATATATGTATGTATGTATTCAGTATATGTATACTTACTAAAAGTTCACTTATATCCTATATCCTATGTACTGTTACATGACAATTTTTTGATTTGAAGTCTGTTGTGATATGTATCATGATATTGTTAGTCCATGATGTGATGTGATTTCTAATACAATATTAACTGGAATATGCTCTAATTAACCGGAGATTTATCTTCACGGAGGCCCAAAGATTCAAACGTAAGACCTTTTATAGAAACCAGAAACGAATGTTCATATTTTGAACGAGACAGTGAAAATGATAGATGCTTTCGGGGCAGTTTGGTTAACAGCCAAGAGGAAGGTGAAAGTTGGGATGCCGCTTTGTGAGACGATGCCAAAATATGTAGAGTCTATTTTCACTGTTATTGGAATTGGCACTTGTTAGAGGGAAAACTTTCCAGCAGCTATCATTCTTGAACGTGTTTATGAGCCTGTAAATTTATACCAGTTAATTTATCGGCAGTATTGCCTGCCTTCGAGTCTCGTGAATTTTCCTCACTTTTCCGAAGGGATCGACCATCACAATGCTTTCATTTGGAGTCTGGGCCGAGCATTGTGTTCTGGCCTAACAGTTGTTTTCATAAAAATACGAAGGGGACAGAGTTCGGTGGAGGTCATTTGATATCGATTTTAGGAGATAGTTTCAACATTGCTTTTGAATTTATCGCTTATTCTGCATCATCGAAGCATATCTGTTGCGTAAGTGCTTCATTCGCCTCAGTTTTGTAAGCAATTGAAGTACAGCAGCGTCGAAGCCAAATACCACTTGTTGGCCTAGCAAGATCTTGAAGGCTGTACAACGGATCTCACTATAATTGGAAAGTCGCGCAGAACATCGCTCCATTCCATCTCAGTAGGGATAATTCAAGGATGTTAGTTTTGCAGCTCCGTTGAAATATTGGCAGGCCATTTTGGAGGATCGATTCCTCAAATGTGTTGGACATTGGTAATGTTTTTTGAAGATATTGGGAGGGAATTAGCTATGACAAGGAGATCGGATCATGTGTGTGAACGCGGGCCTACAGTTTTGATATGATTCAGCATAGACTTTCTAGAGTTGACGCTAAAAGCTGTGAAAAAATATTGCCAAGAAAGGGGGAAGGTGCTGGACGTATACCTCAAGTAATATCGACCCCCGGAAATTAGCGGTATTCATTTGCGAAGATTTTTTAAGATTCACGCTATACGCATCCTACTCTTGGAATTTTGATACCAAATCGACAGAATGTCCGAGGATGCAGAGACGAACTCACCGCAACACGTACCATCCTCTGGCAAAGCTTTAGACAGAAAATTATCGTTCAAGGAAACGTCGAAAAAGACTGCACAATCGAGTGTAAGTACAAAAGAGGTGTTTATTCTATTGATTGATCAACTGATTGATTGATCCCTTGATAAAGACTAGTTGATTGAGTGATCATCTGATGTATCCTACAAAAGATTTGATTGATTTATTGATTGATTGACTGATGTGGTTCTGATTAAAATGATCATAGCCCCAGTCTGGACAAATTGATCCGATACTTGATCAGATAATTTACTGCCCCATGATTTGGTGATTGGTCGATTGTTGAAGCAACTGATTTGCTGGGTCATTGACTGATGGATGTGATTTTTAAAATGCAAATAGTTTAATAAGTTATTGCTTAGTTGATTAGTTATCATAGTGATATTTGTGTCTATTGATTAACTATGATTGGTTGATTGCCTAATCAGCAATTCACAATTGATCAATTAACTAATAGTCAATTTATAATTGACTGATTGTCTGATTGATTGATGGATAGATTGATTGATTGATTAATTGGCTTGGTTGATTGATTGGTTTGTTGGTTGCCTAAGTAACCAAATAGCAATTCATTTTTGATAGATGAAAGTTCAGTGATTGACAGAATGATTAATGGATGTTTCTAAACAACTGAACCATTACCAGACTTATTAATATAGCAGTATTTTGTCACCAAAATAATGGGACTTAGTGTACTGGCTTAAGTATATGACTAGATCCATAGGGTCATCGGTTCAAAGAATAGTGTATCCCACTGGTGCTTAGAAAGTCCATCCATATATGTATCATAAATATTATTTAAATCATCTCATTGTTCTGCCTCCAGCTTCTGCCAAGCTTAGAATCAAGTATGCTGTGCAGTTTGTTCTATCAAATCAATTTATACAGAAATAACTTGTAACTCTGAATCTTGCTTCCCCCTCAGAATCAAATGTGTTTTGTTTTAGAAATCAATTTCACTAGGTTATATGCAGTAAAATAATTCCTTACTAATAAATCTCTCATCTGAAAACTGTGTCACATACTAAAATTAGAGTTTAACAGAAACCGGAGATAGGGCTCTAAGTTTTTCTAGGGAAGTGGAATTTAATAAGTAGCTTCCCGTTGCCTTCTTCATCAATGCCGTTTTTATTGTGACACGCACAGGATTCACACTCATAAATTCTTTGTTATGAGTCCCAATGGTTAACCACTACACCACGGCACCACTCAACTCTCATCTAGATGTCCTTTTTCTTGCAGTTCCAGAATCTTCAAAAAGATGATTTGGTACATTTACTTTGTGTATTGGAATCAGAGGTCCAAGCGAGAGACCTTATCATCAACGCCATTGTAGTAAGTCCATAATTGTTTTATCTTATCTGAGACCAGCGTACTGCGAGGGGTATCTCATCATATCCAATGAGCCAAGTCTAGTTTGCAGATGTTTTTCCATGTTGGAGACAACTTATACGTGTGAAGGGGATTTTGCTCTGGTGTAATGTGTTCTCGCTTCAGATTATGTCCTTTGCTTTCCAGGAAGATAAATATTCCACTGGCTTGTTATCTTTGTTTGTTTTTGTACTGGTTGTCCCTTGGTGCCTCAAAAATGCTGCTGTATAGTAAGCAAATCATTGTCATGATCACATGATTAGCATACTGACCAACATCATCATCATCATCAACATGGTCGTCATCATCATTATGGTCGTCATCATCATCATGGTCGTCATCATCATCATCAATAACATCAATATCATCATTATCATCATCATTGTTGTCACAATGCTCATCATTATCCTTATCATTATCATCATCATCATCATCATTGTCATCATCATTACCACCACACATCATCATTATCATCATCATCATTGTCGTCATCATTACCACCACCATTATCATCATCATCATCACTATCATCATCATCATCATCATCACCATCATCATCATCATCATCATCATCATCATCATCATCATCATCATCATCATCATCATCATCATCATCATCATCATCATCATCATCATCATCATCAACATTATTACCACCACCATCATCATTATCATCATCATCATTCATTCATTTCACACACCATTCACTCATCCCTTTCCTTCCCTGTTCACCTTTTCTTATTGTAACCATTAGATTATCCCAGTCCTTAATGTCAATTTTTATATCTCATGGCATTCTTAGTCTTCTATCATCTTTCTTGAAGTCTTCTTTCCATTTTGTTATGGTTTTTGCCCAAATATAAGTTGTGGTCATCTGGTCTTTTCTTGACGTGTCTCAGCCACTTAAGTCCCTAGTGACACATTTTTTATGCAGGTGATCTCCCACATTTCCAAATGATTCCTTCAACTGATATCCCTCTTCCCACTTGAGAATTATCCTAATTGGAGAAATTCCATGCATTTTCAGAATTTTTATGGCACATTAAGTCATCATTTTTGGAAGAATCTAAACCAGTCATTCAAGATGCACAAAAAGAATCAAAATGCTTGAAATATCTGTTTTCAAGATTTAAGTTTTAAATGTTTCCCTTTTGTCTCGCAGCAATTATGAAGCTGTTCTTAGTTGCTTCATTCTCTGTGCTGACAATCGCCTAAGTTTAAGTATGGGCCTTATTTATGATATGAACTTATCACTTTGATATATCACCTTGGGCTGTCGCATCTGAGTTGTCACCCATTATGGAATAATCAGTTTCATCTTTCAACAGCTGTAATTTCGTTTTTGCAGATTGGACATCTACATGTTTTATCTGTCTCGTTTTCTACAGCTACTTTTAAAGATAATTTCACAGGTATTTCCCTCAAGAGACCAGGGACAAACTCTACGCCACAAATCATCATTCATCACAAGAGCATGCAATTTATGGAACATCTCATCTTTTTCTTCCTTCCCGAATCCTACCATTTGTTCGCATTCAAATCCAAGACCAATAAACTCGATCTTATCTCCCTCTCCTCTTAACCTTCAGCATCTTTCTTCCATTTTTTGGGATTTGTATAGATCACCATGACCTGTCCACAACATAATTCACTAGAAAAAGGTGCATAGTAGCGTAAGGTTAGGTCGAGTCCAGATGAAGGCACTGTCTTTCCAACATGTTTTTGCTCACATTCACAGTTGTTTTGTTGCCACCCTTACCTTCGATTTTCTCAACTCTGCAGTTTCCAAGGTCAGCCATCTAAAATCCCTGAGAGCTTTTGTTTCCTTCCTTTGATTTTGCTTATTTCAACGCTGCTTCATTTTCTCGTCCCCTCCTTGAAATTTTGTCTCGTTCTTTTACAGAAAGGAGAGATCGGAAGTTCCCTTCCTCTGTCCCATTTGCTTGGCGATGGAAACCTGGCCCATGTCGTCAGGAATCTAGACATGCAAGGCAATGATGATGATGATGAAGTTTGGCTAGGAGAACCAACAGCTCATCTCAATCATGTGGTGGCATACCATCAACTTGTTAGGGAACAAATGCAAGCCATGCTACGGGACCAAAATAAAACGGTGAGTTGCCATCAAAATTCAGATTGAATTAGCTCATTGTTATAATGTTAACACTTTTTTGACCTTGTGTGTTAGGAAAACTAAAGGCCATTGGTCGTGGCTCATAGGTTGCCAGTTGAGAAGGTCGAGTGTGGGTTTTATGCCGTGTGTTTCAAAGCTTGTTGTTAGCATTTTGACTGGAGAGGAAGAGACTAACGCCATTGTATCATGCAGATATTACGTCAGCTAGAAGATGAGCGACAGATTCACGCGATAGACACCGCTCAAGGTGACCAAGTCACATATATGTTAGAAAAAGATAGAGAAAGATTAACGAATGAGGTAACGACGATTTCTTCTTGCTATTTGTTTTAGTTTACGAGAACCGTTAATGCTGTCTCTAAATTCCAATTGGATACTCATTTCAGTTTGATATCTTCATACTTATCTGACCGTTTTCATCACTATAGCCAATGGGAAGACTTATTATTTCAAGACGTTGCATGCAATTCTCTAATATTGATTGCAATGATGCTATCCTTCCAAGACATGCCACTTGACTTCCATGCAAGGAAGTGACGTTTGCCTCTGTAAATAGTCATTTACTTATCCTTCAAAAATATGACTAATATTGGTATGTACTTACCACACTATACATACCTTTCTCAGCGATCCAAGCCATCAAATGTCAGCACTCTTTGTTATTTTCCTTGCCGGCCGATTACCCGTCCGTTTTAGAGCCGCACTCTCCCTGGCCACCATTTCTCTAACCAATTCTTCGGCAGTGACGACCCCCTTGCTGGTGATAACTGAATTATGCGGGCCTAAAGAGCAGTTCACGTTGTTGTCTCGGTGTTCGACGATCTGCAATAAGCCGTTCAACATGCTCCGTCTGTCTTGCATGGAGAGCAAAGGGCCCACTGGCGAGGCGAGGTCACTTGATGTGTCTATGACAGTTGGTTAGGATATATAGTATGGGTGTGTTCACATTGAGAGGAAGGCCTAGGGTACCGCAAGATGAGGATAGCTTCGAAGTGTGTCCTAAGATATACCTGCCAGTTGAGCCATTGGTCTTGTGAGACACATCATACTGTTGTCACAAAAGAGGCAAATCCATTGAACTGCCCCGTTCATATAGCTTTTCCTTGGTCTTAAAATGTACCATATGCATATCTAATCATTCAAAGCAGCTGTGATGACATGTAAAAGAAAGACGAGATCACTATTCGATAAGGCTGTCACTACATCCGTACCATATTACTACATCCGTACCATATTACTACATCCGTACCATATTACTTCATACGTACCAACAGCCTTATCGAATAGTGACCTCATCTTTCCTTTTCATCTGTTCATTTGCACGTTCTCTCTTATGAGCATTAAATGGATGGCTAAGAAAACTTCCCATTCTTTGAACCTCTCGTTTTAGATTGAATTTCAACAAACGAAGCTTTCTAAAGCTGAAAAGGAACGAGATAGGCTACTGCTCACACTGGAGCGTGTTCGGGAAGAGCAGCAGAGTGAGTTCGAATTGCTCGTCAACGACTGTAAAATGTTCGCGAAGCAGTTGATTGAACAGGCGCAGAAAGAGGAGCAACTGCTCAAGGAAATTGAACAGGAGAGGAGAAAGAATCGAGTCTTGTCAGAGCTCATGGTAGAAGAACAGAAGAAGTTCAAGGAGAGGTTAAAAAAGGTCGACGAGGATAGAGTTGACCACGTGACAGTTGAAAACGACCGAGTCGAGACGTTGAAAGTGAGGCTGATTGAATACGAGGAGCAGGTGAAAGATGCGCATCAGAAATACTTGCACGAGTCACACCGCGTTAAGCAACTTGAACTCGAAATCAAACACTTGAAACTGAAGTGCACGTCAGGAGATTCCTTTGAATCCGGTGAGAATAGCGACGAGTTCGTTTATGACGGTAATTTTCTCCCTCCCGCGCCAGACGCTAAGATTTGCAAACCTAGTAAAATGAAAGAGCAGACTAAATACGAGGAGACCTCGTCCGTTGAGACGCAGAGCGTCACTAAAACTGCGACACACGATGAATACCCCATTCCGTTAGAGATCAAAGCGACGGTTAAGACGGCATCGAACGTTTCGCTCAAAGCGAAACATGGTGGGGCTGCAGCCTCACCTAAAACCAACTACGCTCAGAGTCCAACATCATCTCCTAAATTGGTTCGCACAGCCGGCGCCGTAACTCAGTCCCCAACTATGGTTCGATCCGCCTCCTCTCCAAAGACTGTAAAAACAGCAAGTGTAGCATCGTCTCCGAAAATGGTGCGCACAGCAGGAGTTTCGTCATCACCGACGACCGTACAGGTGGCGGCAGCAGGAGCAGCGTCGTCACCGTCAGCCAGTGGTGCCGCAGTCGTTACTTCGGCCTCGTCTCCTAAACATAATCGATTTGAAGAAGCGAATAAAAACAAAAAGATTCCACCTCCAACTCCGCCACGCGTCTCGTCGATCACTTCTAAAAGCGTTCCCGTTCTGCCGTCCGACAGTAACGACCAGTCCAATGACTCTGCCCTAGGCGGTTTTACGCGAAGCTTTTCCCTTGGTATGGCGTCAGATCTAGCTAGTGGCACGATAGAGAGGCGACCAATGATCGGTGCATCATCGAGTAAGTTTCTTCTTTAGCCTCATATGCATTTACGTTTCATTTTATTGATTCTCATTTTCATTTGTGGCAATAAAAGGGACTTAGCTTTTACTCGTTTCCAGTCTCTTTTGGTATTGCGTGAAACGCATCGTACAGTTGGAATTTATGTCGAATTGACGGCACTCTATAGGCGAGACGCTAATTCAAAAAGAGGCCAGTATTCTGCTTCCTGCGCAGAGCTTAAGAGGTGTTAGCCAAATTGCTTTATGAAATGTGAGTTTCATTACTCTGTTCGATGAAAACAGATTCGCAGTGTATCCTAAAATGTATCTTAGGAATCCGAAATCTTATGAATCACAAAGTATGCTCGTATTGAGTGAAGGGGCGAGATTTTTGCGCAACGACTCTAGTTCTCATTGCGTCCTATCATCATCATCAGTGACGGATAGGTCGATTTCGACCAGCCGTGGCCCTCCGCACCATGCTCCTCCACCTCTCCCGGTCTTGTGCCAGCCGCGCAGCCTCCTCCATCGAAATTCCACACAGTGACTTCACGGAGTCCGTGTAGTGCGTCTTGGGTCGGCGCCTTCCTCTGGGTCCGATCACCATTCCAGTAGGCAGCAGCTTGCTGAGGTTCTCACTGCGCAGGACATGGTTCAGCTTCCTTTCAGAGATGCGTCGCCCTAACAAGTACCTTTTTAATCACGAATCATACGACTCACTGAGAGCAGTGGCAACGTTACTGCTTAATTTCTTAATTAGCATCTTTATTGGTCTAGATGTCAATCCTTGGTTGCTTGTAGGGCAACGTTGGATGGGTTTTCTTCTTTTCAATGTTTCCTATCAGTTGGAGTGGAAGTGGCTAGCAAGCCTTTTCCATGTTCATCTGTCATTCCCATCCCTCCGTCATCTTAATACGCGCAGTTCTTCATTGATATTGACTATCCATGATTTTGTACATTGTTCATCTTCTTGTGCTTCAACTTTACCTCCATGTGGGATCTTTGTGGTTGGCCAGCATTTCCCATCTACTTGTGTTGTCACGATTTCGCTGTCATCTTAGCTCATAGGCGCACGTCTTCCTCAATGACATCCATCCGCCTTCTCCTCGTTTTCTTTTTCCCTTCTCATCACTTTCTTGCACTTTCTTCTCCATGGCTCTTCTTCCCTTCTAGTCCACTTCCCTCCACTCGATACTTCCATGCCACTGTATATCTTTCTCGTATCTTGGCTGGAAATTCACCCCTTTCGCCTTTCGTCTGAAACCTTCCTAATGCTGTCTAATCTGTTCTCGTAACTCCACGATCCATCTAGCACCTTCATCTATACCCCCCTCAATCTTCAACATGCTTGTCCTTCATTGACCTTTCTCTGACTATCAACGTAGTATAGAACTAAATCATGTTTTTAATTAAGTAACTTCCTTTTTTTCTTGGAAAGTTCTTATTCTGTCAATGTATATAGTTGTCTAATCTTGAAGTAATTAAATTGTTCGTTCTATTTTCATCCATATTCGAAAAGCAATAATGAAAAGAACTTTTCGTTCAATAATTTTGCTAAAAACTTGCGTTTCGTAAGTTTTTAACAATTACCTATTTTCCTGATTATCTGATCATGGATTGAAAGTAAAGACGAAAGTAGGAACAGAAGAGAAAGTCGATCGATGTTTGAGTAGTGGAAGTCAAAATATAGCATTGAGATATCAGCAGTCAGTGGACAAAGTAGTTAGAGAAGATTTATCCTCTGCCGAAAAGCACGAGTTTGATTCACGCCCTTTCCCGTTTTGGGTGCTCTCGATCTGTCTACGCAGCAGTGATTTGATACCTGGTCTAAGGATACATCTGTGGTGCCATGTTGTGGTGGTTTAGCTTGCGGACTCATAACACAGAGGTTGTCAGTTCGATTACCGCATGTCACGTTAAAAACACCATTGGCGAGGAAGGCAACGGGAAACCACCTCATAAAATCAATTTCCCTAAAAGCAACTCAGAGCCCTGCCTCTGGTTCACGTCATGCTCGAAATCGAGTATGCAACGCAGTTTTTCAGTAATGCTACTGGGACAACTTGGCAAGAAGAGGAACTTTCCACACTATCTCAAAATGCCATAGTGGAGACTGGTACTTCCATAAATTGGGTCCCCTGTTCTCGCTTCGGGTATGGCGCTTAGCTGTTCTTCTTGATATCACGATTTCGTCGCCTCTTCTCTGCTGACTGATTTTCATACAACTGTAGAAACAGGGAGGTGGCTGGCAATGTATTCTGCTGTGCAATGGTCCGGGTCTGGGGCACCCTCGTGTACATTACTCTTCTCCTTCTCTCTTGCCTCCCCCCCCCCTAGGAGTACGTGGGTATCTAAAGTAGATTGAATATGGGAACAGAGACGTGGCGAGGAGATCAACTGATCACCCTACCTCATAATGCCGTGGCTCATTATAGCACCTCTATAACTTTACTTTTTTATCAATAACATTTCAAAATTTGATCCCCTCATTTTTCTGGTCGTTAATTTTCTCCGCCTATACTACAGTCAATTTTATCGAGTTCAAACTCTCTAGGGAATATTTAAAATGTTAGAATTACAAAAAGTGGAATTGCAACAAGTTGGAATTACAAAGGGTTCTAATTACAGAGATTGGAAGTATAGTTGTTTTTGTTAGGAGATTTTCAAGAGACCTGAGAATTTTGTTCGAATTAGCAGAAGTTCGAATTGCATGAGTTCGAATTAGACGGAGGCGACTGTAGTAATATTGTAGCACGTTACAGTTTACTAAAACACAATTCGACGAACGGGTTGATAAGCTTTACGCACTGTATCTTGAACACGAGCTTTGTTTCTGTGTGGTGTTGTACTGTATCTCTAACTTTCCATGCACAAACGTTTGATGTAAAAGATGACTCTGTGCATGGCTTAGTTTTTGTGTCCGGTTTTGTAGGTCGTTCAATGATGGGTTGTACAGTAAAGTTGACTTTACCAACTCTGTAAGAATCTTTTATAATGCATAGCAAGCGGCGCTTGTAGGAATTAATGCGGTAGTTAAATGCACAATGCTACCTGTTGGCCAACTCCAAATGGTAGCATTTACTGAGCTGTTACGGCCGTGGGACACGATCGCCAAAGAACTGGAATCGGTGGATGTCACTTTAGATGCTACAGTTGCAGTCAGGCATCCATCCTCAATCCATTTATACTGGTGTCTCTTTTTGTTTTAAATCATTGTTTTCTTGCGTTGGTTGTCTTTGGGATGACGTCTGCAACGATTCCAATCAGTTAATTTTTACCGTGAAAAGTGCACTTTGTGGTTGTTAATAGTTGTTTGGATGTTGTACTAGTGGTTGATGTGTGTATGCGTTATGAATTTCTTGAAAGGATTTAAGCATTTCAGCAGCCACTATTAGCATGCGCCCTTAAGAATCTGTAAACACTTAGAAAATTTATGTTTTTTCCTATTTCATCTACCCGACATGAAACATTTCAAATTTCGAGAAAGAATTGGATATCCTAACTTAGAATGTATGATTTGCCATCTTTCAGCCCACTATGGATGACCCACGAACCTTAACCCGGATTGGATGGTCGCGACCTTTAACCCGCAAAATATGACCATCGACCTTGACCTTTAACCCATAATGGATAATCTACGACCCATATTCTGACACGCCGAAAAGAGCTTCACTTCAAGAAGTGTATATCGATGATCTAACGAAATAGATAGTTTTACTGGAAAGATAATAAAGCGTTAGGAATAACTGAACATATTTAAGTTAACATTGCTCGAACAATGACTGAAGTATGGTTTGATCTATTTTAGGCCCATCCGCACGACGCACCAATAAACGAATAAAGAACTTATCAACTGTGTAGTGCACATTAGATGTGGACTTTTCATACATTCAGGAACGAGTCGGAAGAGCGACTTAGGCAGCATGGGATGATCCTGGGATGGTTCAGGGACAGTTTAATACGGAAGGAATTTTAGGGACAATTTAGGACCGTTTTCGGACGGAAAATGGGAATCCACATAACCCTAAGGGAGACGTTAACTACGTTTTAGGGTCAACGAAAAATATATCAAGATTAATAGGTGATGCAAAGTAGAGGTGATTTTCATGCGGAAGGAGAGGGTTTTGTTTTACTGGACAGCGCGTCGTATGGGGAATTTTCGGACAACTTGAACACGTTGTGGATCAAAAGGGATGCAGGACAGAGCTGATTAAAAAAGACTGCCCATAGAGTGACCGCTAGCATAGCCTGCCTAATCTTAATGTCCAGTTATTGGTTGTCTTGGTTTTTTCTAAATCTTATTACTGCGCCAAAACAAATGCTGTTGAGTTATTTTGTCCTCTCCCGCGTTGGGGACATCACTGAACCATTAAGAATGACGTTTTACATGCAGTCATTTGCGTATTGAATTATGTTTGGCATTTCATTTGGAATTAGATTAATTTATTTTCTTACTGCTAATTTCTTACGTGATCGAAATTGATTGGTTGGTAGGTTAAGCGAATCGCTGATTGAATTATTCATTCATTCATCCATTGATTAATTAATTAATGAATTAATTAATTAATTCATTCATTCATTCATTCATTCATTCATTCATGTGTTCATTTATTCTTTGGTTGATGCACTCATTCACGCTTCCACTCATTCAATCTTTTATTCAATCATTCATTCTTTTTATTTCGTCATTTAGCCGTTCACCTTTCTATCTATTCAATTTTTCATTCATTTTATCATTTATTTCACAAAATTTTTATTTAATCTTTCATTAGGTCATTTATTCCTTCGTTTTTTAATGCCTACGGTCATCCATTTATTCATTGTCTTTCATTGTTTCATTGGTTCATTAATTCATTGGTTACTTGATTATTTGATTGAATGATTCACGCACAATATATTTATTTGTGCATTGATCTCTTCATTAATCGATCTATTCTTTCGTTCCTACATTCATCCAGTTGATTATTTGTCCATTCATTTATTCATTCATTCCTTCATTCATTCATTGTATGTTTCTTTTACGCAGCCTCTCCACCATTCAATGAATTTGCATCTCTTTTATTAATTGATTGGATTACTTTCCATTATCTGTAATCAACCGATCAACCGATCAACTTGATCTACCGATTTGGTGTCTGATTATTAAGAATGATTTGACGTACTGACAAGCCCACTCTTGACTCATCTCCAGATTCCTGGTGTAGACATTTTATGCACACTGAGAGACTTATTGTTATCAATCAATGTCCTTTACTTTCTTCTCCACGTTGCGAATCTTCGGTCGTATGATTCGTGATTCTTATGATTCGTGATTCTTATAATTTGTGATTTGCATCGTGCCGTCGTCCAGTTGTCGAGCATACGGACTCATAACGCAAGGGTTGCGAGTTCGAATCCTACACGTGTCACAATAAAAACCGTTGGTAAGGAAGACAACGGGAAAGCACCTCATAGATTCCACTTTCATAGAAAAAAGCTCATAGCCCTGTTTCTGGTTTCTGCTACGCTCGAAATCGAGTATGCAATGCATTTTATGATTCTTGATTCCTATGGTTTATGATTTTTATGGAAAGCTTCACTGAGAATCTCACGTTATTGTGTAGTATCCTGATCTATCTTCTTGATATGACCATCTATTATGATTTACATGATATTTCCTGGTTTCAAATTTATGACTTCTTTAAAATGTTATATCAATAGGAAGTTTCCCTCTTTCCTGTATTTCCCCACTGTGTAATGATGCACTGTGATATCCACGCATTGACCCTTCAAAACTGTGTAGCATAATCTCGAGCTTGGCAGAAACTCGAGCCAGGGTCCTGAGCTTTTTCTGGGGAAGTGAATTTTCATGTGTTGACCCCCCTTTGTCTTTCTCGCCGACATTGTTTTGATTGCGACACGAGAGGATTTGAACTAGCAACCACCGTGTTATGATTTCGCGCGCTGAACCGCTACACCTCAATTTAACTTACTACAAAGAGCTGGGAAATCTGATGTCCCGTTGGTCCGCCTCGCTCTGAGTGAAACCCGAATCAACGTGGAATGCACTGCTTAGAAACAAATTTTAACTTCTCACGAAATGGATTCGTATCGTTACTTTGTAAATGCCAACAAGTTGTATTTTTGGACATAAATTTATAGATCTTATAATTTTTCATATATTTGACTCTGTGCATTATTTCGTGACCTTAGTTCAGTTGTTAAAAGGAAATGACTGCTGGATGGGAACCACTGACAGCCTACGATTGTGGAGGTGCATGGCTCATGTCAGCGTTACTGCAGAAAGTATCGCATTTTCGTCGATTTTTCGCGTCGTTTTGGTAACTTCATTCGGCGTAAATTTAAGTGTATTGCTTCAGATAGCGTGGAATTTTCCAATTTTTTTTAAATTTATTGTAACCAGCCGTGAAAGAATACGGAGTGGTTCACGACGAGAGTCTGCCATTAGGGAGGTAAATCTCGTTATGTAACTTCACCCTGTCTCCTCCCCACTTCAGTAAAATGAATATTCCCCCCTATTTCCTGTGAGGAACGGTTTTCCGCTAACCCGATCTCTTAGATGTCCCTACATACTTTCCTCCCACTGGTCCAGTCAAAAGGTGTTGATCTGTATCCTAAGTCCAACAACCGTGGTTTATCTCTTTGTGTGACTCTCCCACAAAATGCTTGAATTTTCCCAGCCTGCTCCAAGGTCGCTAAGCATTCCTTCTTAGCGACCCTTAACTTCCCTCTTTTTCGTAAGAATCGTTATTTTACGGTAGAAGACAACTGTAAAGTATAGGTGTGACTTTAATTTAATTTCCAAAGCGTTATTTATTTCAGAATTTCTAGGTGGAATTGTTCCTCCTCTGGAAAAATGAATCCCTGCTTTGCTCTGCATTGTTTTCATTGTTTTCATTCCAATTTTATTACTAGCTGCTAGAAATATGGGTCCCTTTTTCCAAGGGGGAAGGACCCTTTACAAGGGGGCTGTTCGATTTGAAGAATTCGCAAAGGGATAGCGTAATCGGGTCGTTCATGAAGGCGCTACCAAAGACTCTAAGCACCCCAGACATCGGTTTCAACACTTGCAATCCACCAATCAAGCACAGCCTAGGAATGCCATTACAGCTGCATACCTACTGGGTTTCGGCCACTGATAATTTGTATGCTTATCGAGCAGCGTCCAGGTCCTTCCTCCAGATGTGAATACACCTCGTGATTCCTACACCTGGAATTATGTATAGCTGGCAAATCTCCCCACTCTAAGTGAAAGTTTAGGTGAGGTCGGACTCGAACCACCGACACTAGAATCAGTGGACCAACATCTTGCCATTGAGCTATCTCAACACCTTAAGGTGTATATTTTGCTTGCGAAGTTGCAATATTGAACAATGATAGCATAAAATATTCCCTTTCCATGCCCTTGACCAAAATGGCTGCTTGATTCACTATTCAGAATTCGAATTCGAACGATCGTGTTACGGCCAGAACTATTTTTTTACCAATTAAATCAACAACTCAAATAGCACAATTACTGTGCATATAATGGTGGGGATCGAAATCGGGGGGGGGGGGGGGGGTGGGGTTGGCTCTCCCACCTTTAGAGGCACTTACAATTCAAAATTTAAACGCCACTGGAATGAGAACGGGAGGCAGTAAATCCAGTGTGTGTTTTGAGTCGTGCTGATTTCCTGTCAATAGTGTGTGTGCCCTTACGTTCTCCTACCCCCTTCAGAGCCATGAATCTTTTTTCAGCATCTCTATCAGATGCACTTGAATCCTGCGTATACTTTTCTATTTCGATCGTTGCAGAATTAGGAAACAGGGATGGGAGTTTTTCGCTAGAGATTTATGCACTCAAAGCTGGTCTTCGGTTAACTTCCACTCAAATTTATAAAACGTCTTGTATTCTTCTTCTTTCCTGAATCCTACAACTTGCCATTTTTCAAATCTAAGATCAATAAACTTGACTTAATCTCTCTCTCCTCTTAGCCTTTCGCGTTCTTTCTTCTTTCGTTGGTGCTTTGTATAGGCCACCGTGGCCTTTTCCCAACACAACTCACTCAATCCTACAACCTGCCATCTTTCAAATCTAAGATCAATAAACTTGATCTGATCCCCCGCTCCTCTTAATCTTTCATTTTCTTCGTTCTTTCTGTTGTTGGGAGCTTTGTATTTCTTGCCTTCCTCGACATAATTCACTAAAAAAGAAACTTGGTTAAAAAGAAATTGCGCAAAACTCTCAATGTTGAGCACAGCGGAAACCAGAGATGGGTGCCCGAATTCGTATTCGGGGTATTGGTTTTTATCGGTGGTTCCCCATTGACTGCCACACTGATGGTGTTGATAGATCAATCTGTGTTATGTTTAATCCCATCCCCCTTGCGGCGTGATTACTCAACTACGCTACTGCTGCCTCGCCGCAAGGGTATACTTGAATTTTCATACCATAAACCACATGTTATCAAGCTCGATCTTGTCTCCTCCCCTTACCCTCTCCTCTTTCTTCCTTTGTTGGGACGTTGTTAAAGGCCATCAAGGCCCTCCCCCAACATAATAGTAATAATAATGAAGATGATTCTTTATACTGGATTAAGCTGTTCAATTTTAGATTAGCTGTTATCATTGGGTGCCCAGTGCTTGTGCCCTCAGAGTTGCCTCTGAGTACTCATTTACCGACCTCGGAAGGATGGACAGCTGAGTTGACTGTTGGCTTGTGGTTCGTGGTTCTGACGACGGGATTCGAACCCACGCGAGTAAGCCTCACAAGATTCGAAACACTGCACCTTAATCACTGAGCCACAAAAGCAAGCTGATTATAATGTATCGCGGACTGTTAACCCAGGGACACCACAGAAAATTGGCTGAATCCTCTACCAAGCAATTCACATCAGCTTTTTCTTGCCACGCCTTTGCTTGTTTTTTGAATTGTGCAAACAAGATAAGCAAAACTCATGCTAAATCTGTCGTTTTTGTTTTTCTAGAAAGCTGTTCACTGCTTGTTGCCGTTAGCACAGGCTATGGTTGGGAGTTCTCCTCCGGTGAGTCAAGTTTAATTTGCCACGCATCTTCCAATCACCTTATTATTCTAACATTCCACAAATCTTTTGAAAATTTTCTGTAATTAGGCCGGCCGAATACAAATTACCTATTATTAGATATATTTATATTTGTGTGTTTAATTTTATATACCAATGTGAAGTTTTAAAAAGCATTGTAAGAAAGCCCGTGGAGAATATCAAACATGCCGTGTAGGTATGAAGGAGACCCCTGGTACTTTCTCGAGTGAGAATGTTTCCTGTCTTTGTTAGAGGACGGACTCGTCATGTCAAACAGTATCTTGGATTTCATTGGTGAATTGCAAGTGTTCCCTGATGCCGATTGGTTGAAGCTGACAGATTCAGCTAAAAGATTATTCGTCGAAAAGTCGCATTGGAAATGTTCTACGACCACGGAGCCAAGCAACGCAGGTGAGACCCTTTTGAAGTGACAACCCCCTTGCATTTTGGAAGCAATTCTGAAGCAGTGTTTTATCTGACAGTGCCCTAGGCTTTCTCTCGAGTTAATCTTGCCTTGTGACATGTACTATTCTTGATCAAAAAGGTAGATTTCTGATTACCTTGCAGGAGCTGCTGGTGTCAGGGTAGCTCAGTGGAAAGATTCTTGCGCATTGATTCTAAGATCAGTGGCTCGAGGCTTCCCTCATCTAGACTTTTACTTAGAGTGATGAGAGTCGCCAGCTCTCTGTAATTCCAGGCATAAGAATGACGAGGTATCGTCACATGGAGAGGAAGTACACCTGGACAACGCGTAACCAGTAAAAAGCTTCTCAGTGCCCAAATATCTACCTTTGACATCTAGGTAGATTCATACATATAAAAAAGGAACACTGGAAGCTCGTCCCAATCACGCTGTCGCTAAATTTCACTACTTAATCCACGAACTATATCCCAAAAATCATCATTCATACCAAAAAGTTTCAATTTACGGATCATTTTGTCCTTTCTTTCTTTCCTGAATCTTACAGCTTACCATCTTTCAAATCGAAGATAAATAAACTTGAACTGATCTCCCTCTCCTCTTTGGCTTTCATTTTCTTGTTTTTGTTGGGGCTTTGGATAGGCCATTATGGCGTTTTCCCAACACGATTCGCTAGAAAACGAACTGCTCACTTAGACTCTGCTGAGAGGCTGCTCCATTATTTGTCTCCTCTGAACAATCTCGAGCCCAAGCCCAAGCCCTTCAGCGAAATAGACATTTGTCACCAAGCCACTAAGCAAATGCTGAGCTAATGACCTCGTATTCAATTGATTGATGCAATTAATCTATTCACTCTTTAGCTCAACTTTACTCAAGCATAAATCGCTTTGAGCTTGGCGCCACCGCGTGGACCGTGACAAGCTATCCTGCGGGGCTGACGCCGTGGACTGCAGCCTTTGAGATCAAAGGGAAAAGAATTCTGACCATCCGTCTTAATGGTTTGTCCTCGGACCTATCTTTATAGTTATTTATTGTGCCTATCTTTATCTGGCCTTAATGCTACTTGAGTTGGGTCACCGTTGCGAATGAGTGATCGTTGGAATTCACATATCTGTACCCTTAGACTGGAAGAGGGGGCTGCCCCATTCAGCAGCCAGATAGCGTCACTGCCGTTAGCCTTCACCTTTTCATCGAGCTTGAGATAGGCACCGGGGCTACATTGAGTACACACGCCCAGTGGCTGGGTTTATTTTGCATATCCAGTGAAAAGAAGTATACAAAAAGTCCTTGTCTTGTCTTGTCTTGTCTTGTCTTGTCTTGTCTTGTCTTGTCTTGTCTTGTCTTGTCTTGTCTTGTCTTGTCTTTCTTTGTCATATGTTGCTCGGTTCGAGTCCAGAAACTTTTCGATCGAGACATTTTGATGTTTCCTACTGTAGGAAAACCCCACTTCTTGATGCTGTTTTCAATGTAGTAGAAATTTAGCAATTTGGGAGGCTGAAAAAGACCATATACAAAAGAGTTTAGTGCAGACTGCATAGAAGAGAAATGGCGGTGGGAGAGAAGATGACGGAAGCGAGAGATAAGAGGAAGAAGGAAACAGTGAAGGCGATAGCCTCCAAGCATGAAGTGACAACGCAATCTTTCGCTATAAGTTTTTTTCGAAAAAGTCTATTTTAAGTGACGGGAACTATTCATTTAAAGCCTATAAGTGAATCATGCAGACAATCATGATGGAAAATGACGTTGAGTAACAAGTTTAAATCTTTTTCGCTAGACGAAACGACAGCCACATTTGATTCTGTTGCTTACTCTACGTCTGTTGCAAGCGTGTCACTCCAGGAGCATTGTAGGCTGGTAAGTATTTGCATTCTGGTGTATTCAAGGTATCCACCTGCAGTTGAGACAGTTCAAGACAAGTCTCAACCTCTGCGCGGCATCAATTGCTCCCTTTAAAGATGCCTTTTTTGAGACCATAGTTTTTGGTGCACAATTTCTTTGCAAAATAAACATTTTTAA
>OZ032127.1:4712419-4807419 GCA_964026355.1 Pseudorhiza aurosa | reverse complement strand
GCGTAATACAAAATAGAAATACTATTATTGAAGACGCCATATAATGGTGCCTCTTTCACTCGAAAAGAGTTCGGAATCCTGCCTCGAGTGCCCGCTGCCGTTAAAATCGATTATGGTCTCTGCATGTATTTCTATGGTATGATGAAGCATCGCTAGACTGGTAGCATTTTGAAAAGGCCTCGTTCACCATCATCATCCCAATCATCATCGTTTCAGTCAACAGCATCATTGTCGCCACCATAGCCATTATTATTAGTTTTCTTATCATCATAATCGTCATCATCGTCGTCATTATCATCATAATCCTCATCGTCGTTGTCATTATCATCATAATCATCATCTTAATCATCATAATCATTATCATCATAATCATCATCATAATCATCTCCAAAACCTGAATGTAATCATCCTTTGACTCACATACTGAGATGAAAGAAAAACAACCAATGAAAGTATAGCTTCAAAAATGTAAATAACTGCACAGCATACTCAATGAGTTATTTCTAAGGGGGGGGGGAGGCAGTTTTTAGGAGGTTTTTCCCGTCGCCTTCCTCACCAATGCTGTTATTATTGTGAACCATGCTAGATTTGAATCCATAGCGCGTGCGTTTGAGATCATACACTTCATTGCTACATCACTGTCGCAAATCTAAGGCTGCTTCAGAACGCATAAGCGAAATCTCACTGAGCCATTTTGTAAAACAATTTCTGGTTGGTTTTTGCAGAGAAATTGAACATTGGAGTTCCTGGATTAGTGATGTTTATAAGAGATCACGAAGTGATTTAGAAAAATTGAATATTAGATTGGAAATGCCAGGTGAGCTCCTTTTATTTTCATAGTCATTCTCAAATCACTAGAAACATGCCAAATGATCATTCGATCGTCTATCTTCATGATGAGATTTTGATTGGCACGATTGATGATTGATTTTACATTTGATTGCATCCATTGTTTGAATGATTGCATGATTTTTAAATTGTTTAATAATTGATGCATTTGATCATCTGCTGATTGATGAACTATTCTATTCAGAGATTTATGCTTTGTTGTTCTTTTGAACAGCTGAAGGTCTATTCATTCCTTCCTTTGTTTGTCTATTTGTTTATTCATTCATTCATTTATTTCTTTATGTATTTTATGTTACCGCATTGTCTTATCCATTCATTTATTCTATTTATTAGTTTATCTATTCATTTATATGTTAATTCATTGATTTTTCTTTATCTATTTGTTTTTCCATTCATTCATTTATTTCTGTATGTGTAAATGGATAATGTGCGGGTATATCGAAGAATTCGTTGTTCTTATGATTGATTCATTCATTGATATATTTATTGATTCATTAATTCGGTTATTAATTCGTTAATTTATTTGTTCTTTCATTATTTCTTCATAGATTTAGGTTTATTCTTGTCAGCACCGATTGATAAGTCAGAGAATCTTAAAAGGTATTGATGATTTTCTCATATTTACAAGTTTCTCGTAGATTCATATTCATTGGCCACTCACGGTCTAATAAGAACAAATGCGATGAGAAAGGCGAAATGCAAATCAGTTTACTGCATTGTTATTGTTGCTCTGTGAATGCTACTTATTTACTAAGTTCGAGCTAGAATACAAGCTAACTCTCAGCGCAATGCTCAATGTCACCTCAGCTGCCATTCCTAATATCTCCTTCTCTCTTTATCATTTCAGCTGGGCGGAAGGACTTTGGCTGCATCATTTCCTCCCTCAAATTGAAACCTCAGTGGAAGAACAAGTTGCTGATGCTAGCAGCAGTCAACAGGATTTGTTGGTTCAAGTTGCGCTGCGGGCGTTCTTAGAAGGTGCGTTTATACCTGGCTGTCCGTGTAGACTAGACATTGATTAAATAACCCCCTGAAAGCATTCCTTGGTGTATTGATTTCTGTGAAACTGGGAATATGAGGCCAGGTGTTGATTTCTCTGGAAGACGTACCCATGATAGTGATATCCACACATGCATTTGGTTGTAGTTTTCGCCATTTCACCTTCCACCCTTTCGTATTTGAAGTTAAGATGAGGCTTCTACTTTGCTTCAGACTGATTTTTGGCCTTTCATTCTCGATTATCCCTACGAAAATTCACGGAAAAGAATTCGCGAAAATTTCTTTTGTGTAATTTCTTGGGAATCCTGTAGATTTCTCAGTTTTTAGGTACAACAATATTTCGCGGCTCTGTAGATTAGATATTGCAGTATGATTGCCTGTACCGATTAAGAATATGCTCATCTCGAGCTATCCCCGATTTCTTCCGAGTTGAAGATGCAGTAGTCAGAAAATACATATATATATAAATTAGGTAACACGCTTTTAATGAGAAAATACGAAATTCATTAATATTCTCTTCAATGTCCACGATGTTCTATAAAAATACATTTATTAAAAGAAGATGCTCGACTATTTTAAAAAATTACACCGCGGTCGAAGATTCCTTTCCAATCTAAAAGCAAGATGATAAAGAATTGCAATTTTTCCACACTACCGGTTCCAATAAAATATTATATAGAATATGCCCATTTTCAAAATTTTCCAACTTGAACTAAGTTGAAAAAGGGTCTGAAATTGACCACTTTTCGCCAAAAAGTAAGGCTATATGCATGCTATTTTCCAGAAAAATGTCCATTTCATACATTTTCCAACTTAGTACTCAATTGAAAAAGGGACCAAAAATGACCACATTTAACCGAACAGTAAGGCTATAGGCTTGCCATTTTCCCTAAAAGTTGTCCATTTTAAACATCTTTCAACTTGCAAAAATAGAGCGAAAGCGTCGAAAAATAACCACTTTTAACCAAAAAGTAAGGCTATAGGATTGCCATTTTCCCCAAATATCGCCCATTTTACCCATTGTTCAACATGGAACTCAATTGGAAGGGGCCAAAAATGACAACTTTTCACCAAAAAGTAAGGCTATAGGCTTGCCATTTCCCCAAAAATTCCTCCATTTACAACATTCTCCAATCAACAATAACAGTTAAAAATAGTCTTAAAGTGCCCTTTTTGACCAAAAATTAAGGCTATAGGCTTGTCATTTTCCCAAAAATTGTCCATTTTCGACATCTTTCAATTTGAAACTGGAGAGAAAAAGGGTCCAAATGTAAGGCTATAGGCTTGCCATTTTCCCAAATATTGTTAAATTCAAACATTTTCCAATTTTGAACTCAATTGAAAAAGGGTCCCAAAATGACCATTTTTCGCCAAAAAGTAATGCTATAGGCTTGCCATTTTCCCAAATATTGTCCAATTCAAACATTTTCCAATTTTGAACTCAATTGAAAAAGGGTCCCAAAATGACCATTTTTCACCAAAAAGTAAGGCTATAGGCTTGCCATTTCCCCAAATATTGTCCAATTCAAACATTTTCCAATTTTGAACTCAATTGAAAAAGGGTCCCAAAATGACCATTTTTCACCAAAAAGTAAGGCTATAGGCTTGCCATTTATCCAAAAGTTGTCCATTTTCAACATTCTCCAACTTGCAGCTAGAGTTAATAACAGTCTTTAAATGACCATTTTTCACCAAGAAGTAAGGCTATAGGCTTGCCATTTATCCAAAAATTGTCCATTTTCAACATTCTCCAACTTACAGCTAGAGTTAATAGCAGTCTTAGAATGACCCTTTTTCACCAAAAAGTAAAGCTATAGGCTTGCCACTTTCCCAAATATTGTTCAATTCAAACATTTTCCAATTTTGAACTCAATTGAAAAAGGGTCCCAAAATGACCATTTTCCACCAAAAAGTAAGGCTATAGGCTTGCCATTTTCTAAAATACTGTCCAATTCAAACATTTTCCAATTTTGAACTCAGTTGAAAAGGGTCCCAAAATTAAAATTTGTCACCAAAAAGTAAGGCTATAGGCTTGCCATTTATCCAAAAGTTGTCCATTTTCAACATTCTCCAACTTACAGCTAGAGTTAAAAACAGTCTTAAAATGACCATTTTTCACCAAAAAGTAAGGCTATAGGCTTGCCATTTTCCCAAATATTGTCCAATTCAAACATTTTCAAATTTTGAACTCAGTTGAAAAAGGGTCCCAAAATGACCATTTTCCACCAAAAAGTAAGGCTATAGGCTTGCCATTTTCCCAAATATTGTCCAATTCAAACATTTTCAAATTTTGAACTCAGTTGAAAAAGGGTCCCAAAATGACCATTTTTCACCAAAAAGTAAGGCTATAGGCTTGCCATTTATCCAAAAGTTGTCCATTTTCAACATTCTCCAACTTACAGCTAGAGTTAATAACAGTCTTAAAATGACCATTTTTCACCAAAAAGTAAGGCTATAGTCTTGCCATTTTCCCAAATATTGTCCAATTCAAACATTCTCCAATTTTGAACTCAATTGAAAAAGGGTCCCAAAATGACCATTTTTCACCAAAAAGTAAGGCTATAGGCTTGCCATTTATCCAAAAATTGTCCATATTCAACATTCTCTGACCTGCAGCTAGAGTTAATAACAGTCTTAAAATGACCATTTTTCACCAAAAAGTAATGCTATAGGCTTGCCATTTTCCCAAATATTGTCCAATTCAAAAATTTTCAAATTTTGAACTCAATTGAAAAAGGGTCCCAAAATGACCATTTTTCACCAAAAAGTAAGGCTATATGCTTGCCATTTATCCAAAAGTTGTCCATATTCAACATTCTCCAACTTGCAGCTAGAGTTAATAACAGTCTTTAAATGACCATTTTTCACCAAAAAGTAAGGCTATAGGCTTGCCATTTATCCAAAAATTGTCCATTTTCAACATTCTCCAACTTACAGCTAGAGTTAATAGCAGTCTTAAAATGACCATTTTTCACCAAAAAGTAATGCTATAGGCTTGCCATTTTCCCAAATATTGTCCAATTCAAACATTCTCCAATTTTGAACTCAATTGAAACAGGGTCCCAAAATGACCATTTTTCACCAAAAAGTAAGGCTATAGGCTTGCCATTTTCCAAAATACTGTCCAATTCAAACATTCTCCAATTTTGAACTCAGTTGAAAAAGGGTCCCAAAATGACCATTTTTCACCAAAAAGTAAGGCTATAGGCTTGCCATTTATCCAAAAGTTGTCCATTTTCAACATTCTCCAACTTACAGCTAGAGTTAATAACAGTCTTAAAATGACCATTTTTCACCAAAAAGTAAGGCTATAGGCTTGCCATTTTCCCAAATATTGTCCAATTCAAACATTTTCCAATTTTGAACTCAATTGAAAAAGGGTCCCAAAATGACCATTTTCCACCAAAAAGTAAGGCTATAGGCTTGCCATTTTCCAAAATACTGTCCAATTCAAACATTTTCCAATTTTGAACTCAATTGAAAAAGGGTCCCAAAATGACCATTTTTCACAAAAAAGTAAGGCTATAGGCTTGCCATTTTCCCAAATATTGTCCAATTCAAACATTCTCAAATTTTGAACTCAATTGAAAAAGGGTCCCAAAATGACCATTTTTCACCAAAAAGTAAGGCTATAGGCTTGCCATTTATCCAAAAGTTGTCCATTTTCAACATTCTCCAACTTACAGCTAGAGTTAATAACAGTCTTAAAATGACCATTTTTCACCAAAAAGTAAGGCTATAGGCTTGCCATTTTCCCAAATATTGTCCAATTCAAACATTCTCCAATTTTGAACTCAATTGAAAAAGGGTCCCAAAATGACCATTTTCCACCAAAAAGTAAGGCTATAGGCTTGCCATTTTCCCAAATATTGTCCAATTCAAACATTTTCAAATTTTGAACTCAGTTGAAAAAGGGTCCCAAAATGACCATTTTTCACCGAAAAGTAAGGCTATAGGCTTGCCATTTATCCAAAAATTGTCCATATTCAACATTCTCCAAGTTGCAGCTAGAGTTAATAACAGTCTCTAAATGACCATTTTTCACCAAAAAGTAAGGCTATAGGCTTGCCATTTATCCAAAAATTGTCCATTTTCAACATTCTCCAACTTACAGCTAGAGTTAATAACAGTCTTAAAATGACCATTTTTCACCAAAAAGTAAGGCTATGCGCTTGCCATTTATCCAAAAATTGTCCATTTTCAACATTCTCCAACTTACAGCTAGAGTTAATAACAGTCTTAAAATGACCATTTTTCACCAAAAAGTAAGGCTATAGGCTTGCCATTTTTCCAAATATTGTCCAATTGAAACATTCTCCAATTTTGAACTCAATTGAAGAAGGTCCCAAAATGACCATTTTTCACCAAAAAGTAAGGCTATAGGCTTGCCATTTATCCAAAAATTGTCCATTTTCAACATTCTCCAACTTACAGCTAGAGTTAATAGCAGTCTTAAAATGACCATTTTTCACCAAAAAGTAATGCTATAGGCTTGCCATTTTCCCAAATATTGTCCAATTCAAACATTTTCCAATTTTGAACTCAATTGAAAAAGGGTCCCAAAATGACCATTTTCCACCAAAAAGTAAGGCTATAGGCTTGCCATTTTCTAAAATACTGTCCAATTCAAACATTTTCCAATTTTGAACTCAGTTGAAAAGGGTCCCAAAATTAAAATTTGTCACCAAAAAGTAAGGCTATAGGCTTGCCATTTTCCCAAATATTGTCCAATTCAAACATTCTCAAATTTTGAACTCAATTGAAAAAGGGTCCCAAAATGACCATTTTTCACCAAAAAGTAAGGCTATAGGCTTGCCATTTATCCAAAAGTTGTCCATTTTCAACATTCTCCAACTTACAGCTAGAGTTAATAACAGTCTTAAAATGACCATTTTTCACCAAAAAGTAAGGCTATAGGCTTGCCATTTTCCCAAATATTGTCCAATTCAAACATTCTCCAATTTTGAACTCAATTGAAAAAGGGTCCCAAAATGACCATTTTCCACCAAAAAGTAAGGCTATAGGCTTGCCATTTTCCCAAATATTGTCCAATTCAAACATTTTCAAATTTTGAACTCAGTTGAAAAAGGGTCCCAAAATGACCATTTTTCACCGAAAAGTAAGGCTATAGGCTTGCCATTTATCCAAAAATTGTCCATATTCAACATTCTCCAAGTTGCAGCTAGAGTTAATAACAGTCTCTAAATGACCATTTTTCACCAAAAAGTAAGGCTATAGGCTTGCCATTTATCCAAAAATTGTCCATTTTCAACATTCTCCAACTTACAGCTAGAGTTAATAACAGTCTTAAAATGACCATTTTTCACCAAAAAGTAAGGCTATGCGCTTGCCATTTATCCAAAAATTGTCCATTTTCAACATTCTCCAACTTACAGCTAGAGTTAATAACAGTCTTAAAATGACCATTTTTCACCAAAAAGTAAGGCTATAGGCTTGCCATTTTTCCAAATATTGTCCAATTGAAACATTCTCCAATTTTGAACTCAATTGAAGAAGGTCCCAAAATGACCATTTTTCACCAAAAAGTAAGGCTATAGGCTTGCCATTTATCCAAAAATTGTCCATATTCAACATTCTCTGACCTGCAGCTAGAGTTAATAACAGTCTTAAAATGACCATTTTTCACCAAAAAGTAATGCTATAGGCTTGCCATTTTCCCAAATATTGTCCAATTCAAAAATTTTCAAATTTTGAACTCAATTGAAAAAGGGTCCCAAAATGACCATTTTTCACCAAAAAGTAAGGCTATACGCTTGCCATTTATCCAAAAACTGTCCATTTTCAACAATCTCCAACTTGCAGCTAGAGTTAATAACAGTCTTTAAATGACCATTTTTCACCAAAAAGTAAGGCTATAGGCTTGCCATTTATCCAAAAATTGTCCATTTTCAACATTCTCCAACTTACAGCTAGAGTTAATAGCAGTCTTAAAATGACCATTTTTCACCAAAAAGTAATGCTATAGGCTTGCCATTTTCCCAAATATTGTCCAATTCAAACATTTTCAAATTTTGAACTCAATTGAAAAAGGGTCCCAAAATGACCATTTTTCACAAAAAAGTAAGGCTATAGGCTTGCCATTTATCCAAAAGTTGTCCATTTTCAACATTCTCCAACTTACAGCTAGAGTTAATAACAGTCTTAAAATGACCATTTTTCACCAAAAAGTAAGGCTATAGGCTTGCCATTTCCCCAAATATTGTCCAATTCAAACATTTTCCAATTTTGAACTCAGTTGAAAAAGGGTCCCAAAATGACCATTTTTCACCAAAAAGTAAGGCTATAGGCTTGCCATTTTCCCAAATATTGTCCAATTCAAACATTCTCCAATTTTGAACTCAATTGAAAAAGGGTCCCAAAATGACCATTTTTCACCAAAAAGTAAGGCTATAGGCTTGCCATTTTCCAAAATACTGTCCAATTCAAACATTCTCCAATTTTGAACTCAGTTGAAAAAGGGTCCCAAAATGACCATTTTTCACCAAAAAGTAAGGCTATAGGCTTGCCATTTATCCAAAAGTTGTCCATTTTCAACATTCTCCAACTTACAGCTAGAGTTAATAACAGTCTTAAAATGACCATTTTTCACCAAAAAGTAAGGCTATAGTCTTGCCATTTTCCCAAATATTGTCCAATTCAAACATTCTCCAATTTTGAACTCAATTGAAAAAGGGTCCCAAAATGACCATTTTTCACCAAAAAGTAAGGCTATAGGCTTGCCATTTTCCCAAATATTGTCCAATTCAAACATTCTCCAATTTTGAACTCAGTTGAAAAAGGGTCCCAAAATGACCATTTTTCACCAAAAAGTAAGGCTATAGGCTTGCCATTTTCCAAAATATTGTCCAATTCAAACATTTTCCAATTTAGAACTCAGTTGAAAAAGGGTCCCAAAATGACCATTTTTCACCAAAAAGTAAGGCTATAGGCTTGCCATTTTCCAAAATACTGTCCAATTCAAACATTTTCCAATTTTGAACTCAATTGAAAAAGGGTCCCAAAATGACCATTTTTCACAAAAAAGTAAGGCTATAGGCTTGCCATTTTCCCAAATATTGTCCAATTCAAACATTCTCCAATTTTGAACTCAATTGAAAAAGGGTCCCAAAATGACCATTTTTCACCAAAAAGTAAGGCTATAGGCTTGCCATTTATCCAAAAGTTGTCCATTTTCAACATTCTCCAACTTACAGCTAGAGTTAATAACAGTCTTAAAATGACCATTTTTCACCAAAAAGTAAGGCTATAGGCTTGCCATTTTCCCAAATATTGTCCAATTCAAACATTTTCCAATTTTGAACTCAATTGAAAAAGGGTCCCAAAATGACCATTTTTCACCAAAAAGTAAGGCTATAGGCTTGCCATTTTCCCAAATATTGTCCAATTCAAACATTTTCCAATTTTGAACTCAATTGAAAAAGGGTCCCAAAATGACCATTTTCCACCAAAAAGTAAGGCTATAGGCTTGCCATTTTCCCAAATATTGTCCAATTCAAACATTTTCCAATTTTGAATTCAGTTGAAAAAGGGTCCCAAAATGACCATTTTTCACCAAAAAGTAAGGCTATAGGCTTGCCATTTATCCAAAAGTTGTCCATTTTCAACATTCTCCAACTTACAGCTAGAGTTAATAACAGTCTAAAAATGACCATTTTTCACCAAAAAGTAAGGCTATAGGCTTGCCAT
Source organism: Pseudorhiza aurosa (assembly GCA_964026355.1). Taxonomy (NCBI): domain Eukaryota; kingdom Metazoa; phylum Cnidaria; class Scyphozoa; order Rhizostomeae; family Lychnorhizidae; genus Pseudorhiza; species Pseudorhiza aurosa. The sequence continues at coordinate 4,797,864 of OZ032127.1, read as the reverse complement.
TTTCCCAAATATTCTCCAATTCAAACATTCTCCAATTTTGAACTCAATTGAAAAAGGGTCCCAAAATGACCATTTTTCACAAAAAAGTAAGGCTATAGGCTTGCCATTTTCCCAAATATTGTCCAATTCAAACATTTTCCAATTTTGAACTCAGTTGAAAAAGGGTCCCAAAATGACCATTTTTCGCCAAAAAGTAAGGCTATAGGCTTGCCATTTTCCCAAATATTGTCCAATTCAAACATTCTCAAATTTTGAACTCAATTGAAAAGGGTCCCAAAATGACCATTTTTTCACCAAAAAGTAAGGCTATAGGCTTGCCATTTTCCCAAATATTGTCCATATTCAACATTCTCCAACTTGCAGCTAGAGTTAATAACAGTCTTTAAATGACCATTTTTCACCAAAAAGTAAGGCTATAGGCTTGCCATTTATCCAAAAATTGTCCATTTTCAACATTCTCCAACTTACAGCTAGAGTTAATAGCAGTCTTAAAATGACCATTTTTCACCAAAAAGTAATGCTATAGGCTTGCCATTTTCCCAAATATTGTCCAATTCAAACATTTTCCAATTTTGAACTCAATTGAAAAAGGGTCCCAAAATGACCATTTTCCACCAAAAAGTAAGGCCATAGGCTTGCCATTTTCTAAAATACTGTCCAATTCAAACATTTTCCAATTTTGAACTCAGTTGAAAAGGGTCCCAAAATTAAAATTTGTCACCAAAAAGTAAGGCTATAGGCTTGCCATTTTCCCAAATATTGTCCAATTCAAACATTCTCAAATTTTGAACTCAATTGAAAAAGGGTCCCAAAATGACCATTTTTCACCAAAAAGTAAGGCTATAGGCTTGCCATTTATCCAAAAGTTGTCCATTTTCAACATTCTCCAACTTACAGCTAGAGTTAATAACAGTCTTAAAATGACCATTTTTCACCAAAAAGTAAGGCTATAGGCTTGCCATTTTCCCAAATATTGTCCAATTCAAACATTCTCCAATTTTGAACTCAATTGAAAAAGGGTCCCAAAATGACCATTTTCCACCAAAAAGTAAGGCTATAGGCTTGCCATTTTCCCAAATATTGTCCAATTCAAACATTTTCAAATTTTGAACTCAGTTGAAAAAGGGTCCCAAAATGACCATTTTTCACCGAAAAGTAAGGCTATAGGCTTGCCATTTATCCAAAAATTGTCCATATTCAACATTCTCCAAGTTGCAGCTAGAGTTAATAACAGTCTTTAAATGACCATTTTTCACCAAAAAGTAAGGCTATAGGCTTGCCATTTATCCAAAAATTGTCCATTTTCAACATTCTCCAACTTACAGCTAGAGTTAATAACAGTCTTAAAATGACCATTTTTCACCAAAAAGTAAGGCTATGCGCTTGCCATTTATCCAAAAATTGTCCATTTTCAACATTCTCCAACTTACAGCTAGAGTTAATAACAGTCTTAAAATGACCATTTTTCACCAAAAAGTAAGGCTATAGGCTTGCCATTTTTCCAAATATTGTCCAATTGAAACATTCTCCAATTTTGAACTCAATTGAAAAAGGTCCCAAAATGACCATTTTTCACCAAAAAGTAAGGCTATAGGCTTGCCATTTATCCAAAAATTGTCCATATTCAACATTCTCTGACCTGCAGCTAGAGTTAATAACAGTCTTAAAATGACCATTTTTCACCAAAAAGTAATGCTATAGGCTTGCCATTTTCCCAAATATTGTCCAATTCAAAAATTTTCAAATTTTGAACTCAATTGAAAAAGGGTCCCAAAATGACCATTTTTCACCAAAAAGTAAGGCTATAGGCTTGCCATTTATCCAAAAACTGTCCATTTTCAACAATCTCCAACTTGCAGCTAGAGTTAATAACAGTCTTTAAATGACCATTTTTCACCAAAAAGTAAGGCTATAGGCTTGCCATTTATCCAAAAATTGTCCATTTTCAACATTCTCCAACTTACAGCTAGAGTTAATAGCAGTCTTAAAATGACCATTTTTCACCAAAAAGTAATGCTATAGGCTTGCCATTTTCCCAAATATTGTCCAATTCAAACATTTTCAAATTTTGAACTCAATTGAAAAAGGGTCCCAAAATGACCATTTTTCACAAAAAAGTAAGGCTATAGGCTTGCCATTTATCCAAAAGTTGTCCATTTTCAACATTCTCCAACTTACAGCTAGAGTTAATAACAGTCTTAAAATGACCATTTTTCACCAAAAAGTAAGGCTATAGGCTTGCCATTTCCCCAAATATTGTCCAATTCAAACATTTTCCAATTTTGAACTCAGTTGAAAAAGGGTCCCAAAATGACCATTTTTCACCAAAAAGTAAGGCTATAGGCTTGCCATTTTCCCAAATATTGTCCAATTCAAACATTCTCCAATTTTGAACTCAATTGAAACAGGGTCCCAAAATGACCATTTTTCACCAAAAAGTAAGGCTATAGGCTTGCCATTTTCCAAAATACTGTCCAATTCAAACATTCTCCAATTTTGAACTCAGTTGAAAAAGGGTCCCAAAATGACCATTTTTCACCAAAAAGTAAGGCTATAGGCTTGCCATTTATCCAAAAGTTGTCCATTTTCAACATTCTCCAACTTACAGCTAGAGTTAATAACAGTCTTAAAATGACCATTTTTCACCAAAAAGTAAGGCTATAGTCTTGCCATTTTCCCAAATATTGTCCAATTCAAACATTCTCCAATTTTGAACTCAATTGAAAAAGGGTCCCAAAATGACCATTTTTCACCAAAAAGTAAGGCTATAGGCTTGCCATTTTCCCAAATATTGTCCAATTCAAACATTCTCCAATTTTGAACTCAGTTGAAAAAGGGTCCCAAAATGACCATTTTTCACCAAAAAGTAAGGCTATAGGCTTGCCATTTTCCAAAATATTGTCCAATTCAAACATTTTCCAATTTAGAACTCAGTTGAAAAAGGGTCCCAAAATGACCATTTTTCACCAAAAAGTAAGGCTATAGGCTTGCCATTTTCCAAAATACTGTCCAATTCAAACATTTTCCAATTTTGAACTCAATTGAAAAAGGGTCCCAAAATGACCATTTTTCACAAAAAAGTAAGGCTATAGGCTTGCCATTTTCCCAAATATTGTCCAATTCAAACATTCTCCAATTTTGAACTCAATTGAAAAAGGGTCCCAAAATGACCATTTTTCACCAAAAAGTAAGGCTATAGGCTTGCCATTTATCCAAAAGTTGTCCATTTTCAACATTCTCCAACTTACAGCTAGAGTTAATAACAGTCTTAAAATGACCATTTTTCACCAAAAAGTAAGGCTATAGGCTTGCCATTTTCCCAAATATTGTCCAATTCAAACATTTTCCAATTTTGAACTCAATTGAAAAAGGGTCCCAAAATGACCATTTTCCACCAAAAAGTAAGGCTATAGGCTTGCCATTTTCCCAAATATTGTCCAATTCAAACATTTTCCAATTTTGAATTCAGTTGAAAAAGGGTCCCAAAATGACCATTTTTCACCAAAAAGTAAGGCTATAGGCTTGCCATTTATCCAAAGGTTGTCCATTTTCAACATTCTCCAACTTACAGCTAGAGTTAATAACAGTCTAAAAATGACCATTTTTCACCAAAAAGTAAGGCTATAGGCTTGCCATTTTCCCAAATATTCTCCAATTCAAACATTCTCCAATTTTGAACTCAATTGAAAAAGGGTCCCAAAATGACCATTTTTCACAAAAAAGTAAGGCTATAGGCTTGCCATTTTCCCAAATATTGTCCAATTCAAACATTTTCCAATTTTGAACTCAGTTGAAAAAGGGTCCCAAAATGACCATTTTTCGCCAAAAAGTAAGGCTATAGGCTTGCCATTTTCCCAAATATTGTCCAATTCAAACATTCTCAAATTTTGAACTCAATAGAAAAGGGTCCCAAAATGACCATTTTTTCACCAAAAAGTAAGGCTATAGGCTTGCCATTTTCCCAAATATTGTCCAATTGAAACATTCTCCAATTTTGAACTCAATTGAAAAAGGGTCCCAAAATGACCATTTTCCACCAAAAAGTAAGGCTATAGGCTTGCCATTTTCCCAAATATTGTCCAATTCAAACATTTTCAAATTTTGAATTCAGTTGAAAAAGGGTCCCAAAATGACCATTTTTCAGCAAAAAGTAAGGCTATAGGCTTGCCATTTATCCAAAAATTGTCCATATTCAACATTCTCCAAGTTGCAGCTAGAGTTAATACCGGCCTTAAAATGACCATTTTTCACCAAAAAGTAAGGCTATAGGCTTGCCATTTTCCCAAATATTCTCCAATTCAAACATTCTCCAATTTTGAACTCAATTGAAAAAGGGTCCCAAAATGACCATTTTTCACAAAAAAGTAAGGCTATAGGCTTGCCATTTTCCCAAATATTGTCCAATTCAAACATTTTCCAATTTTGAACTCAGTTGAAAAAGGGTCCCAAAATGACCATTTTTCGCCAAAAAGTAAGGCTATAGGCTTGCCATTTTCCCAAATATTGTCCAATTCAAACATTCTCAAATTTTGAACTCAATTGAAAAGGGTCCCAAAATGACCATTTTTTCACCAAAAAGTAAGGCTATAGGCTTGCCATTTTCCCAAATATTGTCCAATTGAAACATTCTCAAATTTTGAACTCAATTGAAAAAGGGTCCCAAAATGACCATTTTCCACCAAAAAGTAAGGCTATAGGCTTGCCATTTATCCAAAAGTTGTCCATATTCAACATTCTCCAACTTGCAGCTAGAGTTAATAACAGTCTTTAAATGACCATTTTTCACCAAAAAGTAAGGCTATAGGCTTGCCATTTATCCAAAAATTGTCCATTTTCAACATTCTCCAACTTACAGCTAGAGTTAATAGCAGTCTTAAAATGACCATTTTTCACCAAAAAGTAATGCTATAGGCTTGCCATTTTCCCAAATATTGTCCAATTCAAACATTTTCCAATTTTGAACTCAATTGAAAAAGGGTCCCAAAATGACCATTTTCCACCAAAAAGTAAGGCTATAGGCTTGCCATTTTCTAAAATACTGTCCAATTCAAACATTCTCAAATTTTGAACTCAATTGAAAAAGGGTCCCAAAATGACCATTTTTCACCAAAAAGTAAGGCTATAGGCTTGCCATTTATCCAAAAGTTGTCCATTTTCAACATTCTCCAACTTACAGCTAGAGTTAATAACAGTCTTAAAATGACCATTTTTCACCAAAAAGTAAGGCTATAGGCTTGCCATTTTCCCAAATATTGTCCAATTCAAACATTCTCCAATTTTGAACTCAATTGAAAAAGGGTCCCAAAATGACCATTTTCCACCAAAAAGTAAGGCTATAGGCTTGCCATTTTCCCAAATATTGTCCAATTCAAACATTTTCAAATTTTGAACTCAGTTGAAAAAGGGTCCCAAAATGACCATTTTTCACCGAAAAGTAAGGCTATAGGCTTGCCATTTATCCAAAAATTGTCCATATTCAACATTCTCCAAGTTGCAGCTAGAGTTAATAACAGTCTTTAAATGACCATTTTTCACCAAAAAGTAAGGCTATAGGCTTGCCATTTATCCAAAAATTGTCCATTTTCAACATTCTCCAACTTACAGCTAGAGTTAATAACAGTCTTAAAATGACCATTTTTCACCAAAAAGTAAGGCTATGCGCTTGCCATTTATCCAAAAATTGTCCATTTTCAACATTCTCCAACTTACAGCTAGAGTTAATAACAGTCTTAAAATGACCATTTTTCACCAAAAAGTAAGGCTATAGGCTTGCCATTTTTCCAAATATTGTCCAATTGAAACATTCTCCAATTTTGAACTCAATTGAAAAAGGTCCCAAAATGACCATTTTTCACCAAAAAGTAAGGCTATATGCTTGCCATTTATCCAAAAGTTGTCCATATTCAACATTCTCTGACCTGCAGCTAGAGTTAATAACAGTCTTAAAATGACCATTTTTCACCAAAAAGTAATGCTATAGGCTTGCCATTTTCCCAAATATTGTCCAATTCAAAAATTTTCAAATTTTGAACTCAATTGAAAAAGGGTCCCAAAATGACCATTTTTCACCAAAAAGTAAGGCTATACGCTTGCCATTTATCCAAAAACTGTCCATTTTCAACAATCTCCAACTTGCAGCTAGAGTTAATAACAGTCTTTAAATGACCATTTTTCACCAAAAAGTAAGGCTATAGGCTTGCCATTTATCCAAAAATTGTCCATTTTCAACATTCTCCAACTTACAGCTAGAGTTAATAGCAGTCTTAAAATGACCATTTTTCACCAAAAAGTAATGCTATAGGCTTGCCATTTTCCCAAATATTGTCCAATTCAAACATTTTCAAATTTTGAACTCAATTGAAAAAGGGTCCCAAAATGACCATTTTTCACAAAAAAGTAAGGCTATAGGCTTGCCATTTATCCAAAAGTTGTCCATTTTCAACATTCTCCAACTTACAGCTAGAGTTAATAACAGTCTTAAAATGACCATTTTTCACCAAAAAGTAAGGCTATAGGCTTGCCATTTCCCCAAATATTGTCCAATTCAAACATTTTCCAATTTTGAACTCAGTTGAAAAAGGGTCCCAAAATGACCATTTTTCACCAAAAAGTAAGGCTATAGGCTTGCCATTTTCCCAAATATTGTCCAATTCAAACATTCTCCAATTTTGAACTCAATTGAAACAGGGTCCCAAAATGACCATTTTTCACCAAAAAGTAAGGCTATAGGCTTGCCATTTTCCAAAATACTGTCCAATTCAAACATTCTCCAATTTTGAACTCAGTTGAAAAAGGGTCCCAAAATGACCATTTTTCACCAAAAAGTAAGGCTATAGGCTTGCCATTTATCCAAAAGTTGTCCATTTTCAACATTCTCCAACTTACAGCTAGAGTTAATAACAGTCTTAAAATGACCATTTTTCACCAAAAAGTAAGGCTATAGTCTTGCCATTTTCCCAAATATTGTCCAATTCAAACATTCTCCAATTTTGAACTCAATTGAAAAAGGGTCCCAAAATGACCATTTTTCACCAAAAAGTAAGGCTATAGGCTTGCCATTTTCCCAAATATTGTCCAATTCAAACATTCTCCAATTTTGAACTCAGTTGAAAAAGGGTCCCAAAATGACCATTTTTCACCAAAAAGTAAGGCTATAGGCTTGCCATTTTCCAAAATATTGTCCAATTCAAACATTTTCCAATTTAGAACTCAGTTGAAAAAGGGTCCCAAAATGACCATTTTTCACCAAAAAGTAAGGCTATAGGCTTGCCATTTTCCAAAATACTGTCCAATTCAAACATTTTCCAATTTTGAACTCAATTGAAAAAGGGTCCCAAAATGACCATTTTTCACAAAAAAGTAAGGCTATAGGCTTGCCATTTTCCCAAATATTGTCCAATTCAAACATTCTCCAATTTTGAACTCAATTGAAAAAGGGTCCCAAAATGACCATTTTTCACCAAAAAGTAAGGCTATAGGCTTGCCATTTATCCAAAAGTTGTCCATTTTCAACATTCTCCAACTTACAGCTAGAGTTAATAACAGTCTTAAAATGACCATTTTTCACCAAAAAGTAAGGCTATAGGCTTGCCATTTTCCCAAATATTGTCCAATTCAAACATTTTCCAATTTTGAACTCAATTGAAAAAGGGTCCCAAAATGACCATTTTCCACCAAAAAGTAAGGCTATAGGCTTGCCATTTTCCCAAATATTGTCCAATTCAAACATTTTCCAATTTTGAATTCAGTTGAAAAAGGGTCCCAAAATGACCATTTTTCACCAAAAAGTAAGGCTATAGGCTTGCCATTTATCCAAAAGTTGTCCATTTTCAACATTCTCCAACTTACAGCTAGAGTTAATAACAGTCTAAAAATGACCATTTTTCACCAAAAAGTAAGGCTATAGGCTTGCCATTTTCCCAAATATTCTCCAATTCAAACATTCTCCAATTTTGAACTCAATTGAAAAAGGGTCCCAAAATGACCATTTTTCACAAAAAAGTAAGGCTATAGGCTTGCCATTTTCCCAAATATTGTCCAATTCAAACATTTTCCAATTTTGAACTCAGTTGAAAAAGGGTCCCAAAATGACCATTTTTCGCCAAAAAGTAAGGCTATAGGCTTGCCATTTTCCCAAATATTGTCCAATTCAAACATTCTCAAATTTTGAACTCAATTGAAAAGGGTCCCAAAATGACCATTTTTTCACCAAAAAGTAAGGCTATAGGCTTGCCATTTTCCCAAATATTGTCCAATTGAAACATTCTCCAATTTTGAACTCAATTGAAAAAGGGTCCCAAAATGACCATTTTCCACCAAAAAGTAAGGCTATAGGCTTGCCATTTTCCCAAATATTGTCCAATTCAAACATTCTCCAATTTTGAACTCAGTTGAAAAAGGGTCCCAAAATGACCATTTTTCACCAAAAAGTAAGGCTATAGGCTTGCCATTTTCCAAAATATTGTCCAATTCAAACATTTTCCAAGTTGCAGCTAGAGTTAATACCAGCCTTAAAATGACAATTTTTCACCAAAAAGTAAGGCTATAGGCTTGCCATTTTCCCAAATATTCTCCAATTCAAACATTCTCCAATTTTGAACTCAATTGAAAAAGGGTCCCAAAATGACCATTTTTCACAAAAAAGTAAGGCTATAGGCTTGCCATTTTCCCAAATATTGTCCAATTCAAACATTTTCCAATTTTGAACTCAGTTGAAAAAGGGTCCCAAAATGACCATTTTTCGCCAAAAAGTAAGGCTATAGGCTTGCCATTTTCCCAAATATTGTCCAATTCAAACATTCTCAAATTTTGAACTCAATTGAAAAGGGTCCCAAAATGACCATTTTTTCACCAAAAAGTAAGGCTATAGGCTTGCCATTTTCCCAAATATTGTCCAATTGAAACATTCTCCAATTTTGAACTCAATTGAAAAAGGGTCCCAAAATGACCGTTTTCCACCAAAAAGTAAGGCTATAGGCTTGCCATTTTCCCAAATATTGTCCAATTCAAACATTTTCAAATTTTGAATTCAGTTGAAAAAGGGTCCCAAAATGACCATTTTTCACAAAAAAGTAAAGCTATAGGCTTGCCATTTATCCAAAACTTGTCCATATTCAGCATTCTCCAAGTTGCAGCTAGAGTTAATAACAGTCTTAAAATGACCATTTTTCACCAAAAAGTAAGGCTAGAGGCTTGCCATTTTCCCAAATACTGTCCAATTCAAACATTTTCCAATTTTGAACTCAATTGAAAAAGGGTCCCAAAATGACCATTTTTCACCAAAAAGTAAGGCTAAAGGCTTGCCATTTTCCCAAATATTGTCCAATTCAAACATTTTCAAATTTTGAACTCAATTGAAAAGGGTCCCAAAATTTAAATTTGTCACCAAAAAGTAAGGCTATAGGCTTGCCATTTATCCAAAAATTGTCCATTTTCTCCATTCTCCAACTTACAGCTAGAGTTAATACCAGCCTTAAAATGACCATTTTTCACCAAAAAGTAAGGCTATAGGCTTGCCATTTTCCCAAATATTCTCCAATTCAAACATTCTCCAATTTTGAACTCAATTGAAAAAGGGTCCCAAAATGACAATTTTTCACAAAAAAGTAAGGCTATAGGCTTGCCATTTTCCCAAATATTCTCCAATTCAAACATTCTCCAATTTTGAACTCAATTGAAAAAGGGTCCCAAAATGACAATTTTTCACAAAAAAGTAAGGCTATAGGCTTGCCATTTTCCCAAATATTGTCAAATTCAAACATTCTCCAATTTTGAACTCAATTGAAAAAGGGTCCCAAAATGACCATTTTTCACAAAAAAGTAAGGCTATAGGCTTGCCATTTATCCAAAACTTGTCCATATTCAACATTCTCCAAGTTGCAGCTAGAGTTAATACCAGCCTTAAAATGACCATTTTTCACCAAAAAGTAAGGCTATAGGCTTGCCATTTTCCCAAATACTGTCCAATTCAAACATTTTCCAATTTTGAACTCAATTGAAAAAGGGTCCCAAAATGACAATTTTTCACAAAAAAGTAAGGCTATAGGCTTGCCATTTTCCCAAATACTGTCCAATTCAAACATTCTCCAATTTTGAACTCAATTGAAAAAGGGTCCCAAAATGACCATTTTTCACAAAAAAGTATGGCTATAGGCTTGCCATTTATCCAAAACTTGTCCATATTCAACATTCTCCAAGTTGCAGCTAGAGTTAATAACAGTCTTAAAATGACCATTTTTCACCAAAAAGTAAGGCTATAGGCTTGCCATTTTCCCAAATACTGTCCAATTCAAACATTTTCCAATTTTGAACTCAATTGAAAAAGGGTCCCAAAATGACCATTTTCCACCAAAAAGTAAGGCTATAGGCTTGCCATTTTCCCAAATATTGTCCAATTCAAACATTTCTCAATTTGGAACTCAATTGAAAAAGGGTCCCAAAATGACCATTTTTTCACCAAAAAGTAAGGCTATAGGCTTGCCATTTTCCCCAATATTGTCCAATTCAAACATTCTCCAATTTTGAACTCAATTGAAAAAGGGTCCCAAAATGACCATTTTCCACAAAAAAGTAAGGCTATAGGCTTGCCATTTTCCAAAATATTGTCCAATTCAAACATTTTCCAATTTTGAACTCAGTTGAAAAAGGGTCCCAAAATGACCCTTTTGCACCAAAAAGTAAGGCTATAGGCTTGCCATTTATCCAAAACTTGTCCATATTCAACATTCTCCAAGTTGCAGCTAGAGTTAATAACAGTCTTAAAATGACCATTTTTCACCAAAAAGTAAGGCTATAGGCTTGCCATTTTCCCAAATACTGTCCAATTCAAACATTTTCCAATTTTGAACTCAATTGAAAAAGGGTCCCAAAATGACCATTTTCCACCAAAAAGTAAGGCTATAGGCTTGCCATTTTCCCAAATATTGTCCAATTCAAACATTTCTCAATTTGGAACTCAATTGAAAAAGGGTCCCAAAATGACCATTTTTTCACCAAAAAGTAAGGCTATAGGCTTGCCATTTTCCCCAATATTGTCCAATTCAAACATTCTCCAATTTTGAACTCAATTGAAAAAGGGTCCCAAAATGACCATTTTTCACCAAAAAGTAAGGCTATAGGCTTGCCATTTATCCAAAAGTTGTCCATTTTCAACATTTTCCAATTTTGAACTCAGTTGAAAAGGGTCCCAAAATGACCCTTTTGCACTAAAAAGTAAGGCTATAGGCTTGCCATTTTCCCAAATATTGTCCAATTCAAACATTCTCCAATTTTGAACTCAATTGAAAAAGGGTCCCAAAATGACCATTTTCCACCAAAAAGTAAGGCTATAGCCTGGCCATTTATCCAAAAGTTGTCCATTTTCAACATTCTCCAACTTACAGCTAGAGTTAATAGCAGTCTTAAAATGACCATTTTTCACCAAAAAGTAATGCTATAGGCTTGCCATTTTCCCAAATATTGTCCAATTCAAACATTTTCCAATTTTGAACTCAATTGAAAAAGGGTCCCAAAATGACCATTTTTCACCAAAAAGTAAGGCTATAGGCTTGCCATTTTCCCAAATATTGTCCAATTCAAACATTTTCCAATTTTGAACTCAATTGAAAAAGGGTCCCAAAATGACCATTTTTCACCAAAAAGAAAGGCTATATGCTTGCCATTTATCCAAAAATTGGCCAATCTCAACATTCTCCATTTTACAGCTAGAGTTAATAACAGTCTTAAAATGACCCTTTTTCACCAAAAAGTAAGGCTATAGGCTTGCCATTTTCACAAAAAAGATCCATTTTCAACATTTTCTAAAGTTGAACACAATTGAAAAAGGGTCCCAAAATGACCATTTTTCACCAAAAAGTAAGGCTATAGGCTTACCATTTATCCAAAAGTTGTCCATTTTATACATTTTCCAATTTGGAACTCAATAGAAAAAGGGTCCAAGAATGACAACTTTTCACCAAAAAGTAAGGCTATAGGCTTGCCATTTTCCTAAAAATTGTCAATTTTCAACATTCTCCAACCATAGCCTTACTTTTTAGTAAAAAAGTGGTGATTTGTGAGGCTTTTTCACTGTAGTTGCAAGTTGGAAAATTTTGAAAATGGACGCTCTTTGGATAAAATGCCAGCCTACAGCCTTAATTTTTGTTTAATAATTGTCATTTTGCTATGCTTTTATATTTATGTTGCAAGTTGGAAAATATCGAAAATGAACGATTTTTTGGGAAAATGGCAAGCCTATAGCCTTACTTTTTGTGAAAATTTGTCATTTTTCGACGCGTTTCCGCTCCAGTTACAAGTTGGAAAGTGTTGAAAATGGACGATATTTGGGGAAAATGGCAAGCCTATAGCGTTACTTTTCGGTGAAAAATGGTAATTTGTCGACATTTTTCACTCTAGTTGAAAGTTGAAAAAATATGAAAATGGACAATTTTTGGGAAAATGGCAAGCCTTTTACTTTTTTGTGAAAAGTGGTCATTATTAGACCCTTTCACTCTAGTTACAAGTTGAAAATTGTTGAAAATTGACGCTTTTTTGTGAAAATGGCAAGCCTACAACCCTTCTTTTTTTCTTTTAATATGAAAGCGAGGGAGCTTTTTTTTTAGTGAGTTATGTTGAGGAAAGGATATAGTGGCCTATACAAAGCCCCAACATAGGAAGAAAGAAGAAAGCGAGCAGGTAAGAGGATAGAGAGATAAGATCAAATTGATTGATCTTAGATTTGAAAGATGGCAAGTTGTAGGACTCAGGAAAGCAAGAATAAGGAAATACGTTCCATAAATTGCATGTTCTTGGGATGAATCATGATTTGTGAGATAGAGTTCGTGATGTAGGCAGTGAAACTTGGAAAGGATATGAATGAGTTGAGCTTCTGGTGGTCCTGACACTCCTCAGAGGAACTGGAATACTATCCCTGATCTCCTGAGAAGAATTTCCGTTAAAGTGTCTGTAAAAGATGGAAAGATCTCCAACTAAACGACGATGGGAAAGAGGTTGGAGCGATTTGGTGAGGTTAGGATTATTGATGAGACGAATGGCTTTGGACTGGACTTTGTCGAGAAGACAGAGACTAGATTTTGGAGCACCACCCCAGACGTGGGAGCAGTACTCTAAAGAAGGACGGATTTGGGACTTGTATATAGATAGAAGGTGAAAAGATGAGAAAAACCCGCGGGCTCTGGCGAGGAAACCGAGCTTTTGAGATGCATGTTTAGCAAGCGAATGGATGTGAGTTTTCCAAAAGAGATTAGATGAAAGAGAAATACCAAGTTGTGTGAAAGAAGCTGAAGTGTCCAGTTCATCACCATTCATGAGGACAGGTGGAAAGTTTTGATTACGTTTGCGTGAAATGACAGCCTATTTCGTCTTGCTGTTGAACGAAACTAGGTTGTCTTTACCCCACTTCTCAATAACTGTCAGATCGTTGGAGAGAAGCAAGGCTGAAATGTTTCTGTGGAGTTGAATATCGGTGGAAGCATGGTCATTTGGATTGAATGAAAATGAAGAACTTAGGAAGGTATCATCAGCAAAGGAGTGAATGCTAGAAGACGTAGAGGTCAGTAGGTCGTTTATGAAGAGAATGAAGAGTACAGGGGAGATGACAGAGCCCTGGGGTACACCAGCATTGATAGAGTGCAGATTGGAGAGGAAGCCGTCCACTCTGACGGCAATTGACCTATCAGAAAGGAAACCACCATTCCAGTTAATGAGAGTCTGGTTGAGACCAAACATCGACAGTTTAGCGAGAAGACCCATGTGCCAAATGCGATCAAAGGCCTTGGAGATATCGAGAGAGATCACTCTGCTCTCACCACAGGATTCTAGAGCAGAGGACAGACATGGACAGCATAAGCAAGAAGATCGCCAGTAGACCTGGCTTTTCGAAAGCCATACTGGTGATCAGAGAGAAGATTGTTTGTTTCAAGGAAGGTAAGAAGTTGCTTAGTGAGGATGGTCTCAATTGTTTTAGAGATGAGTGAAGTGATTGCAATGGGACGATAGTTGAGTGGATTAGACTTGTCGCCGTTTTTTGGGATAGGAAAGACGTGGGCTTATTGCCATGAGGTGGGAAATGTGCCAAGAGTGTAGGAAAACTGGAATAGTTTGTTAAGAATAGGGGCAAGTTCAGGAGCACAGGTTTTGAGAACTATTGCTGGAATGCCATCAGGGCCTTTGGATTTGGAGGTGTCAAGCTGGAGAAGGGTTTAGCGCACTTTTCGTGTGGAGAACTTAATGGGTGACATAGTGAATTTTGAAGGGGGGAAGTGGTGTGGTTGGAACCCTTGGTCATTCAGGTTGGAGTTGGAGGCAAAGATTGACGCAAAAAGATTAGCCTTGGATGAAGGAGTGGTAGAAGAAGACCCAGAGTTGTTTTTAGTGGAGGGAAAGACGATTGGCAATTTTGATGATTGGTCTGATAAAGAATGCTTGGAAGATCTTGTTGAAAATTGGTCATTTTTTAGGATCCAGTTTTACTCCAAACATTCCAGGAAATATGATAGCTTATGCTGGTCACTGTTGAACTTATTTTGACCCATTTTGCTGATCTCTAGCATAAAGACAGTCAATATCGTTCAGTATTTTATTACATATCCATTGCTTGGCTGTAAAATTTTTTTTGAAGGTGAGGATCATCTATGACTGCTGAGTCTTCATTGCTATCAATGATTTAGTAAAGATCAAAAATCTACAACAACTCAAGCTTTGAAGCAAATGTAACGAAATTATTGCATTAAAAGCTTATAAATAAAATGACTAAAAATGATTAAATGAAATGATGCAGCATATTATGAAATCCTTAAAAGTTAATTAATATATGTGTGGCTAAATTCTAGTTTGAAAGCTATCTAATTGCTGTCAAGCAACTGGATTCTTATGCTTAACTAGAGCTGTGTTAGTACGCTTATCAACTCCTTTAGTTGGTATCACACCTGTGCTTTTGGCTATGCAAGGAAGGGTACATAGAGAAAACAGAGATAACTATGTAAAACACCAGTAATGAACCTCACTCGATTCCAGACAATACATGGTGGTAAGGTGACAAGGGGACTGAAAGGCTATGTGGGGGTTGATGGGGCACACTTATAAAGATAAATAGGTGCTATGGCTACTGGATTGCAATACTTTGGCAGCTTGCAAAATAATCTGCTGTGTGGCCTGAGAAAAGAGGCAGAAAATAATTTTGTTTGTTTTAAGCTAACAAAGACCAAGAAAAGCAGCTCTCTTTTTTGATACTATGAGTTGTTACAGCATTAATTGAAATCCCTTGGGTGAAATGCAAAATAGGAGGAAGGAAGATGAGCTAGTGTTAATAAGATGCTAGCCCTGGAATATAGCATAACATAAAATATACATGCCACAATCAAGAGGTTCAAATGTTTGGAATACATAATATTTTCATAACTTCTCACATTTGCAAAATACAAAACACAGCAGTTGTAGATATGTATGTGTACCTATCATAGCTGCAGACTTTTGATTTTTCCAGGGGGGAGGCTCAGACTTGAAAATTGAAGAAAACTACATGTTCAGTTCCCGTAATTGACAGAGGTGCAAAATTTATGATAGTACCCCTATTGCATTGATTTGATCCTGTTTTTCTTTTGCTCAAAAGTGATGATGACATACATACTAAGTAAACAACTTAAAAAACAATAACAGCTTGCTTAAAACAATGAAGGCAATATTTCAGAAGAGGCTGAGCCCCCTGTAGCATTTCCAGAGGGAGCTTAAGCCCCCAAGCCCCCATATAGTTAGCTCCTATGGTATCTATTGAAACTTGTTTAGCATAAAGCGTGTGAATTGACATGGTCATTATAGGGACACCAAAAGTATGCAAGGAGACCTGCCAGCACATAGCAGAAGCTGCTGTTCAGTTCAATCAATAAGCAGAACCCCTCTAAATCTTTACCTATAACTATAATTATAACCATTACCACAACTACGTATAATCTAACTTCAAAGAATATGTAGCCTTGATCTTTTAAAGGCTGAGAGCAGTTATAAACTATGATACATCAGATTTTCAATACAAAGACAGCGGGAATATCGTCTTTATATTGAAATTCATCCTCAGGCTGCGGTTTCCCGCCACAAAATCTATTGATACCACAGATGAACTAGTAAAATGCAGCTTCGTTTATACAACATCTAATGACAGAATGGAACGAAAGCTAGCAATGCATTCTAGATGAGCCGAACATTGTATAAAAATTACCATTCAATCACATTAGCCAACAGGCAGTTCGAGAACGGAATTCCTAGTTAGTTGGCATATTGGCTAAAGCATTTGTCTCTTGGAGAAAAGGCCTTGGGTTTGTGGCAGACTAATGCACTATTGACTTTGTTCAATCCGTCCACCCAGTAGTGAATGGATACATGGTGCAAAGCTGGAGGTAAAGTGTGGTAGGGAAAGAAACTGACAACCCTACCTCACAGTACCCTGGCCCAGGACAGTGGCCCTCTAACAAGGCGATCCTGGTGCTTATTTGAAGTATGGAACTCGTACTTTTAAACTTAATTTTGCATGACAAACTTGGTGTAAGTTTCAATTGTTTATGCCTTTAACATATACAAAACAGTGCTACCATTAGATGCAGGCCATATTGTTTTGAATTCCTTTGGATTGAGAGACCATTGCATTCAGAAAAAATTATGCCATCAAGCATTTTACATAAGGAACAGTCTCTCTGCTGCTTGATTCTGCACTCTACTAACACAATTGATTAAGTCTAACTTGTTGTCACTGCATCAAAACTTACACAAACCTACCACTACCTTCATATTTTGGGACAGTCTGGTTGACTTCTCTTGCGTTTAAGTAGATGTAGACCTTAGGTTCTTCCATGGTCTGAGAATAGCAACATTGTCCTGTCCCTCATCTTCTTCATAATCGTGATCTTTCTCATCTAGCTCTAATTCTGGATCAAGGCTCAATGGTGTTGCGTTCCTTTGTGCAGGGTGCCATTCACCCAACTCATCAAGCATCTGGCCGTCCTCCATCTGAGTTCCTTGTTCCTCCATTAACCCATCCTGATTGTCCCTTCTGAAGTGGTACTTGACATGCATAAAGTTATAGCGCCTGCCAATTCTAAAGCCCCATAAAACTCTTTTAAGGTTTTCTCTGAACCCCTCCAGGTAGAAGAAGTAGACTATAGGGTTAGCAAGGCACTTGCCACAGATCAGAAGGTGGAATATATCGAAAAGGTAGCAATAAAAGGGGTGTTCCAGCAACCTCCCAGAATCCATGAGGAACCAGAGATGAGCAAAAACGTATGGCACAAAGAGGAGAAAGAACGTGCAACTGACGAGGATCAGCAGGCAAAGTTTACGTTTTTTGGCAGTGTGATCAATCAAGGCTACATTGGGGTCATCGTCGCCTTCGCGAGCTTCACTAAGGTGTAAATGCACGCCCAGTTGTGCAAACATTATCGTAAATAAGAAGATAGGAATGATGATCTGGATGATAAAAAGAACAGTGTCATAGATGACAACATAGGAGTAGGAGCTGCTATAAACATGACACCTTCCATCAACAGCCCGACTGTCTATTACGACCGGAATAGCTGGGATCACTGAGACGAGTATGCTGAATAGCACCTTCCCGAGAAATCTCGTTCGCTTCCTCCCATCTGCCCTTCTGAGCACGATTTTCTTGTAGAATGCTTGCACTGCGAACAGAAGCAAGTAGACTGTTGTGACGATGGACAGTTCGTGGGTTATTGCTACAAATTTGCAAGAGCCATCGGCAAAATGGATCATGTAATCCGAAATCTCGAGAAAATAGAACAGCGGTAGGAAGATGGAGGCAAGAAAGTCGAGCACGGCTATTCCAATCAAAAACAAATCAACAATATTCAGTTCTTCGTACGTCCTTGTAGTTACAGCAATGTATGCAATGTTACCCAACGCACCAAGTAGAAATAGGAAGAATGATACCACTTGGAAGATGCGTTTCGCCGGCTGAGTAAGGCATTTTCCTTCAACTCGAGTATCCAAAACGCCCAACAAGTGGAATGGATCCGAACACAATGTCACGTTGTTGACGGTTTTACACAAAGAAGTCAGCTTCATGTCTATCGATGATTCTCAGACCATTCAAAGCCTGAGTTTGCTTCCCGATTTGTAGTTCGCTTTTGATCTGGCTTTAATTCCACCTAGACATCCGTTGGCTACCCTCCACCATTTTGATTCTTGTTTGAAACCATTATTGTGCTCTACTTAGATTTGCCGTTGCGAAATGGCCGCGCCCCATGGCCGTCTCCCGTATCTTCGCCATTCAATTTTAATGGGGCGCTTCCTTCATCACCAACCATTCACTTTTTAGATCTGATTCGCTGTTGACTACTATTCAAAATATCTTAAAATCGAAAGAATCGGCTCCAACTGCCACACATGAGTAACTTCATACACTTTTTTAATTCACAATATTGCCTAAGAAATAAGATAGCACTAGTTAATAGTACAACCTACAATGCGAAGTTGAAAATTTACGCAGAGAAAAAACGAGTTTCCGAAGTGTTAGGGCCTACGCCCTGCTCTTCCTAGGAGCGGCGTTTAAATTCAACTTTGATTCTGGTTTGGGGGCTTTTCAAATTCTTTTAGACGCCGGGAGGGTCGGAGTCCCATGATTGCGATAGAAATGTTGTTCTAGCAGTGAGAGCGGAATAATGAAAACGAGGATCCAACGATCATTTTGCGTTTATTTAATTTCCGGACATATCTTTTATTCTTCAATAACTTCCTCCATCTCTCGTTTCAAATCTTTGTCCAAACATTTTAATCAATTTTCAAAACTTATCTAGAATTAAGCCAGTCACACAGTTTCAAGGTACATTAACCTAACCAATGCATTTATACCAATACCGATTGAATACACATAATTTTTAGGGGGACAATGGAGTAACCGGTCGAGATTTTTATGGACCAAACCTCTTACGTCAGCAAGAAATCTTACAGCGGCTTCCAACCGGAAGTATTTCAAAGAGTGGTGCCACCAAAGCGAGACGGTTACCCCTTGATCGCTGCATCAACGAATTACTGTTTAACTTCTCGAAGGGGGCCTATCTGAGCCTACGAGAACTAAATTAAAGGTAAGAAGCAGCTTGAGAGGAGGGATGGCGGGCAAAGGTACATTCAAAAGGGGGTAGAAACCGCGGATAAATGCCATCCCGCTGATAAGGGGTGAGGCTCTCCAAACCCTCCAATCAAAATTAGAAATGATTTGTATACTCAAAGAAGGCAACGATGGCCCATTTCCGAGGGTGCTCGAAAAGAATGCAGGGTTCTTTACCATGATCAAGAAGAGGCAACGAGACCTGCTGAAATGTGTTTTCAAAACACACGTTTTTAGTCCAGGGCTGCTCGCCAACAGTTTGAAAGTAAAGCTCCGTTGATCTTGGGAGTTTGATAAATGCTAGGGAAAATCTGTTCCATCTGTTTTTAGGTGGAGCCCAATACTTTGCTAAAGATGCGTCGTCGTTCGTAATATCTTTGTGAGGTATGCTGGCCAGTCCTTTCATGGTCTGACTTTTATCCTCTGCTTCCATCCACTTGTTTAGTCGCCTACCCTTGGGCATGCATTATGCCTCCTAACTCCAAATACAATGTAAGTATTGTGCTGATGTATATTAGTGCCAAGTCTTCTCCTTTCTTACGTTAACGAAACGGTTTGCTCCTCGATGCAGACAGAATACGACTCATAACTTGCCAACCAGACACGTTACTTCGTCTTGCTCAAAAGTAAAACATTCAATGCGGGGCATACTCCCAGGAGCAATCAGCCATACGCCAAAAAAATAGAGGTAGCTATAAACAGAATTACAAGGTTCGGATTGAAACACTTTCAGAATATGTTCCCGCGTGAAACGCAATCTAAATATCAACTGGAGGAGCCGTAAATGCTATGAAATTCAATGTTCTACTTATTTACACATGATTCGTTCAATGCTCTTCAGCAGGTGTAATTTTTACTGAAATAAATACATTCGAGGACTAACAACTTTCAACAACTGTCACTTCTCGATATTTCGATGTGCGCCAGAGTTCGACAACTGCTCGTAATACTCGTTTTGCGATTTCGCGAGAACTGCCGCTAAAATTTGATCATCGTCCCAACCAGCAAAATCTGCAAAAATGCAAACAGATACCTGGAGGAATATGATGCGATACCTGGTGAAAGATATGAAGCATACGAAAGAGATGGCATAGCGAGACATGGCTGCTTTATTTTTTTCTTTTGTTAGTAGATTACGTTGAGCAGAGGCCATGGCGACCTATATAAAGCCCCAACAATGGGAGAAAGAAAAAGTGAAAGACGAAGAGGGGGGAGCTCAGATCAAGTTTATTGATCTTAGAATCATACTACAGTACTGCTAACAAGTCTTTTTTCAACGGTAAGACGGTGAGAACTTTTTTTAAAACACTTCAGGAATACTCGGCTGTTATATTAATGACAACTCTAAACTTAGAGGGTTGGAAACTTGGTGGTAGAATATTTCATGACTGCTATTTTTGTTCTACACCACATTGACCACAAAGGAAAACTGCTCGAAGAACAACTGAAAGTATCAAAGTGACTCTGCTGTTTCATTTATGACATTTTCCTTTTCGCAGATGCAAACTTGCATTTCTTGGACCCCGCAAGGTGTATCGAATGGAGACTGTCTCCAGTTAGGACGAAAGTGTCCCACTTTGCTCTCAACCTACCTTGATTGGGCGGGAAATTATAGTTTCGACCAACGGCACCTCCGCAGCATTCAGCATCTTGCTTCCGTGCAGGGGAACATCTGATGTTGATGTTTTGGCCGCCACCAGTCTCGTTTTGATGAGGAGGTGATGCCCCTGGTGACTGCTGACGTGAACTGCTTGGTTTACCAGGTCGAGGCGAACGTGGGGAATACCCCGATGCGCAGGGACGGGGTGATGGTTGGTCGTGAGGAGGAGATTTCTTGCCTTGAGAGCTTGACGAAGTAGCACTTTCAGTGCAACCAGGCTGGCAAGGAGAAGAAAGATTTTGCATTATAATGATTCGATCACGCTGTCGTGAATATCCGATGGCAGGTCAGTTAAACAACAATAACATTTTTGAATCCTCCATGAACAAACATTTCAACTTATTTTTATTTTAGTGGGTTATGTTGAGGAAAGGCCATGGTGCCCTATACAAATCCCTAACAAAGGAAGACAGAAGAAAGCGAAAGGCTAAGAGGAGAGATAGATCAGATGAAGTTTATTGATCTTGGGTTTGAAAGATGGCAAGTTGTAGGATTCGGGGAAGCAAGAAGGCAAGAACTTCCATGAATTGCATGCTCTAGGGATGAATGATGATTTGTGGGATAGAGTTCGTGAAGTAGGCAGTGAAACTTGGAAAGGGTGTGAATGAGTTGAGCTTCTGGTGGTCCTGACACGCCTTAGAGGAACTGGAATAATACCCCTGATCTCCTGAGAGCAATGCCCGTTAAAGTATCTGTAAAAGATGGAAAGATCTCCAACTAAACGACGATAAACCCAACAAAGGAAGACAGAAGAAAGCGAAAGGCTAAGAGTTGAGAGAGATCAAGTTTATGGATGCTAGATTTTAAATATGGCAAGCTGTGGGATTGAGTGAGTTATGCTGAGGAAAGGCCATGGTGGCCTACACAAAGCCCCAAGAAAGGAAGAAATAACAAAGTGAAAAGCTGAGAGTTGAGAGAGATCAAGTTTATTGATCTTAGCTTTGAAAGATGGAAAATTGTAGGATTGAGTAAGTTATGCTGAGGAAAGACCGTGGTGGCCTACACAAAGCCCCAAGAAAGGAAGAAATAACAAAGTGAAAAGCTGAGAGTTGAGAGAGATCAAGTTTATTGATCTTAGCTTTGAAAGATGGCAAAAGGCTAGTGATTTTTCTGTACTAACAGCTGAAAGAAATGCAAGGCTAAGATACAGAGATAAGCGAAGCTGAAGAAGTTAATAAATGGTAGAAACCTTAAGAATAGCGAATCGTATGAATCACGAATGAGAGAAATTAGGAAAACTAGGAATCAAGAATCACATGAATAATTAATCACAGAAATGTGAAATCGCAAGAATCAGGAATCGTAACAATAATGAATCACAGGAATCAGGAATCGTAAAAACAACGAATCAAAGGAATTATGGATCAAAGGAAAGAAAGAAAAATCATGGGAATCATAAATCGAAGAAATCACGAATCAAAGGAACCACAAATGATAGGAATTACGAATCGAAAGAATAATTTTGGCAATCCCGCATCGTGGGAGTGTGAATCATGTAAATGATTAATAGTAGGCATCACATATCCGCCATGAACCAAAACGAGGTATAAAAACGCGACATGAAAATACGACACCTTCTTTTTTTTAGAGGTTTATATTGAGGAAAGGCTATGGTGGCCTATACAAAGCCCCAACATAGGAGGAAAGAAGAAAGCGAGCAGCTAAGAGGAAAGAGAGATATGATCAAGTTTATTGATCTTAGATTTGAAAGATGGTGAGTTGTAGGACTCAGGGAAGCAAGAAGAAGGCAATAATTTTACATAGAAGGAAGAGCAAAGAGTTCATGAGGCAGATTGAGGTATTCAATATCTTCAAATCTAACTTCAGTAGGACACGACATCAAAGATGAAATGATGTTGAGAATACCTGTGGTGGATGGTTTCTTTGTTTTTCTTTTAGCCATTGTAAATAAGATTCACGGGCGACTATTTCAATCACTGTTTCATCTGTAGTCTCCCAATCAGTCGCCTTTAGTTTGTCTTTTAACATTGCCTGAAAATTCAGAATAAGATATTTAACTGGTCCGTTATGGTGAGGCAAACGGGCATTAAGAAGTGGGTTTTTTCCAACACAGAATATCTAAAGTTTGAAGGCTTTTTGCTGCAGCAGCCTTTGAAGTGGTGGTGGCACATCTAGAAGTGGTACATGTAGAATTGGTACAAGGAATCGTTCTTCTAAAAGAAGGCCTTGGCGTCTTAAACAAGAAGTTTTAACGTCGTACTTTGAGAGCCGATGCAAAGAAAGGAGTATTGGAAAGTGTGTTAGTGGGTGCTTGGAAGGGCGGTTTTTAAATTGGTTAACGTTTTGATGCGATGAAGCTTACTGTTAGAATTGAGGAATGGTCTTAAGGTCAGGTCCTCATAATTATTTTCATAGAGGCAGTGTTTATAAAAGGCCAATAAAGGCAATGCTAACAGAGGGCAGAGAGCTCCTATGAAGGTAGTATCAAAAGAGGTCGCTCATATGGAGGTAACATTAACAGAGGTCGCTCCTATGGAGGTATCATTAACAGAAGTCGCTCCTATGGAGGTAACATTAGTAGAGGTCGCTCATATGGAGGTAACATTAACAGAGGTCGCTTATATGGAGGTAACATTAGTAGAGGTCGCTCCTATGGAGGTAACATTATTAGAGGTCGCTCCTATGGAGGTATCATCAACAGAGGTCGCTCCTATGGAGGTAAAATTTGTAGAGGTCGCTTTCATAGAGGTAGTATTTATAGAAGTCACCTTTATAAACGTTCATCTTACTAGAAGTGGCTTTTAGAAAGGTGGCACATCTATAGGTCGCTTTTGGAGGTCCCCTTTCAAGACGCGGCCTGCAGAGGTGGTTTAGAAGTACTTCATTTGTACCATTGTACTTTCGAGATTGAAGTGAAAGTTCCTCATAAGGACCGTCACAAACAGAACATGGTGGGATTTAGTAAAGGTGGTCGCTCTAAATTGCAACAAATAATGCATACAACTTACTTCTTCTAACGCTTCTTCTTCTGAATTTCGTATCACATTGTTGAGGTGCATTCGGTCTGCAAGCTGGAAAAGATACAGCTTCAGATTTAGTGGTAGATTAAGACAAATGGGGGGCAGAGGGGAGAGGTGAGAGGGTGAGAGGGTGAGAGGGGAGGGGTGAGAGGGGAGAGGAGAGAGGGGAGATGAGAGAGAGGAGAACTGAGCCAAAAACGTAGTAAAGAAAGCGTTCTAATTAGCTTGATTTAAGGCAATTGCTTACATTATTATAGAACAAGAAGACCAATTAAGAAGTGATTTGAAAAGAGATTTTAAATTAGTCGGGGTTAGGGTTAGCATCATTACAGAGCAAAATGAGTTGTTCTGAAGTTTTTACAATGCGTTTCAGATGGTCTAAGGCTGTTCTTAGCACCAGCAAAGGACAAGATGAGCAGTCTTAGGGATTTTTTATAGTGAGCTTTCTGACTGGCTAGGGTTGAAGATGGCATCGACATCAGTTGTAGAGTCTTGAGGCTATTTTTGCAATGACTTTTCTGATGATCTATGGTAGGGGTTGGCATCAGCGCATACCAAGATGTGGCAAGATGACCAGAATTGAAACCTTTTCAGCAAACAGTTTTCCACTTAATTAGGATTAGAGGTGGTATCACCACAGAACAGTTAATTTTTTTTAGTGAGTTATGTTGGGGAAGGCCATGGTGGCCTATATAAAGCCCCAACAAAGAAGGAAGAAAGAAGAAAGCGAAGGGCTAAGAGGAGAGAGAGATCAGATCAAGTTTATTGATCTTCGATTTGAAAGACGGCAAGTTGTAAGATTCAGGAAGGAAGAAGAAGGCAATACGTTCTATAAATTGCATGTTCTAGGGATGAATGATGATTTGTGGGATGAATTTCGTGGATTAGGCAGTGAGACTTGGAAAGGGTGTGAATGAGTGACACAACATAGAGTAACACGCAACATAGATTAACACAAGAACTCACCAATGGCTTGTAGCCCGCCAATCCTAAGCCGACACCTACGGCCGGGGCGTATGGGTTGATGATCGAATTGTAGTGCACGTTGCCATGATAACTCAGCCGTATTGGTGGGTTCTCTTCAGGATTCACGTGCGATTGACAATGAAATGTGTTGATTGGTTCTAAGAAAGGAATACTGATTGATCAGCGAAAACTGCATGACAACAGATTTGTGAATTTCTTTACCTGGTACCTTCGAAAATAGACGAAAGGAAAAGCTCACTTTCGGATTTCGGATGTATATCTGTCGCAAAAACATTCAACCAAAATGTCTACTGTGCTTACGGTCACGGGCCTGAGAAACCTTTCACCTCCCCTTGACAGCCCATTATCTCTCCCTATTTTGATAGATAAATTCAGCATTACCTCCTTGCTCCAATGGGACCATCTGGCATCGATCTTGAGACGCATCTTGGTACTCTGAATTCTCTTTACAATTATTTTGTTATTTTCGTTTTTAGTAAGTTTAATTACATGTTGTATATCCTAAATTTTAAGTACCATTCATAGACAGAACTCGGTGACCGCTTGTCTTGTTTGGCTACAAAGGGTACAGTTAGTTTTTTAAATTATCTCATTGATAAGAAGAAATATCTCTATCCAGCAGTAAATGGTGGTTCGCCGTGACTAATGATTGTATGTCTCTAGCAAGGTGCTCTTTGCGTAAATTTGCTGCACCTGCTCGCCAACACGCCGTAGGTAGCATTTCGCTGACAAGCAGAGACAACTGCTTTTCGACGCTCGCATCGAGTATGGGACTTTTTTACCAACACCTATCACTTAAAATCCTTACACTAGCCAATGGCGAAAAGAAGGGTCTAAAATCCATCTTTCAAATCTAAGATCAATAAACTTGATCTGATCTCTCTCTCCTCTTAGCCTTTCGCTTTCTTCTTTCTTCCTTTGTTGGGGCATTATATAGGCCACCATGGCCTTTCCCCAACATAACTCACTCAATCCTATAACTTGCCATCTTTCAAATCTAAGATCAATAAACTTGATCTGATCGCTCTCTCCTCTTAGCCTTTTCGCCACCATGGTATTTCCTCAACATAACTCCCTAAAAAAAGCGGGCAATTTTATGAACAGAATTCAAGAATCTCTTCCCGTCAGGCAAACATCAAAACACTTATCCTATTGCCAGCCTTCTTTTCGTGCTTCAGGAGTGACCAGAAAACGACAGCAGAAGCCAGAGAGAGAAAGAGTAGAAGGATTTGATGTTACCGACCTGTGCTATATACGTAAACTTCTATGGGTCTGTTATACATTTCGCTAAGTGCCTGCATCTCTACGTTGTTGCCGTGGCAGTAATCGTTTTTCTTCCTTCGAATGTAAGAGTCAAAATCCTCTGTGACAAATTTCGAGAAGTAATCCGCGTTCTTGACCTGCACAGCAAAAAGTATCAATCAGTTTGAATAATTCACAGGCGTCTTTTAAGTTGGGAATTAGTTAAAAAAAATACATGGTTACTGCTGGCTAGAATCACAACATGAAGTGAGTCTGTTTGAAAATATCACAGCTTCAAGCTCATGTGCTACGATTACTACCGACAGATTCGGCAGCTTATGAAACTGAAGGATTCCACAGATTGGCATGGATTTTCTAGCTGCGCTGTCACAGAAATGATGCTCCCTTGAATCAGCTAGGATCATTAGGAAAGTACTTAACAACTAAGGATAAGATCGAGAAGACCATGTCCGATAAACATGGCTTCAGTTCAGAACAACCAAACTAGTAATAATTTTTTTTAACTTCATTTTGATATATAAGCTTAGCATACAAATACAAATCTCTCTAACAATAGGTAATTTGTATTCGGCTGACCTAATTACAGGTATTTCTAGTATAAAAAAAATGAATGAATGAATACAATAATAAGATGACGAATAGACAAAAAAAATCAATAAGAAGAATTTAAGGTTGCAAGGAGACTGTTAGTAGGAAAGAAGATCTGGGTTAGTCCAGGGTTTATTACGCATACAGAATATGTAGTAAGTTGTGCGAATGATTATAGTTGATAATTTAGTAATGATGTAGTTAGTATGTGCCTTGTCAATGGTTAAATCCCTACACATCTGAATGAATGAATCGCAAGATTGTCCAAAGATTCCAAGGGAACCTATTGACAAGTTTACAAATTTAACGTGGCGGTATTTCGATGTTAGGTCATTCAGAAGGTAGCGATTTTTGGAAAATTTCCTATCAGCGTTATTATCAAGGTTTGTCTCAAGGCCAACGCTCAATTCTAGAACATAGAGAGTATTAGAAGGAGTGGAGATGAGAATGTCAGGACGCAGGTCGTCACCAGTGACGAGAGAAGGGGAAAGATATTGTGGGAGGTCAACATAGAAAGTACAGTGATTCAAAAATATTGAAATGTTGAGGCCAAGAAGTTTAGTGCAGAGTCATGTCTCCATGTGAAGCGGCCCTCCCTGAGATAAGATCTACAACCTGCAACAACGTGGAGAAGAGACTCTGGCTGGAAGCAGAAGGAACAGTCCGACGTTTGGGAGAGGAGATTTTTCCGAGTATCAAGTGTGTTATTAAGGTACCTGACAGTGAAGTTAAAGATGTTTTTGGGTAGTTTACTTTGGGCTGACGACCACAGAGAATTTACAGTTTTCAAAGAGAGATTCAGGAGGAAAGTAATGAGAAAGCCTTGAGAGGTTAAGTTAGATCAGAGTTTGTTGGTATGGCTCTGACGCACTGCCTTTAAAACTTGCTTAATGCTTCGGTATGTATCATACTGTATGTTCATAGCGAAACTAGTACTTCTCCACAGGGATTTGATTACATCGTTCGATGAAGATTTCAGGGCAGTACGCAGGAACGAAGGAAGAAGGAGATTCAAACCAAATTGGTTTCGAGGAAGACTAATGCCGCTGAGGGTGGCGCTAATTGGAAATTCTAACCATTTTCTCACTAATCTTACCACAACGTTGTCGAGATTCTCGATGACCCATGTCTTGGAAAGATTGGCAACAGTTAGATGCCAGGACAGCTTAGAAAGAACGTAGCGTTGATAGAGGAGAAGTCTGTTTTTGGGAAGGATGCGTAACGAATCGATTAGTTTCAACATGTCGAGAAGAGATGATTCAAGATGGATTTTGTGCTGATGATTGTCCATTTGGAAATTGAAGCGGCCGAGATATTTAAAGGATTCACCATTTTTAACTACTGGCAAAAGCTCGGTGTTGATGAAAAGTTTAGGTTGAAATTGTAGAGAGCAGGAAGAAAATTTTTTTATTCCAAAGGTGACGCATTTATCAACCCTAATAATCATGTTTGCCCATTGGCACCATTTAGTAAAACAGTTTAAAAGGAGTTGATTTTCGCGCTCGTCAGTTGTAACGACTGCTGCGTCATCTGCGAATTGGAACCAATGAATAGGGTTAAAGAGACGATCAGTAGAATCGTGTGTAGAGAAACCGAGTTGCTTGTATTTCTCTTGCTTAATGACTTGAATAAATGTATTTAAGCATATGTTGAAAAGTAGGGGGCTGAGGCAATCCCCTTGAAGGACGCCTCTACCGACGGGAATAGCAGGGGAGGTAAAGTTATCAGTAATGATGGTAGTCTGAAAGTTTTCATAAAGATTAGATATTAAAGCTTGTATAGAGAGTGGTACATGATGATGATTGAGAACCTCTTTGATGAGATTGTGGTGCACTTCTCCGAAAGCATTTTTCAAGTCAATAAGCGTGATGACAACCGAGCGCTGTTTTATACGTGCCTTGTCGATAATGGATGCCATCATAGAAGTGTGTTCAACAACCCCTGAAATCTTCGGAGAAAACCCTTTTTGGATTTTTGTTTCGATAAATGCGTTTTTAGCAAGAAAGGAAAAGATAGAATCACGAAGACATGAAGTGAAGACTTTAAGAGGAACAGATTCGAGAGTGATAGGTCTGAAGTTAGCAGGATCATCGCTAGTGCCCTTTTTGTGCACCAGAACGGTGCAAGCTTTCTTCCACTCTGATGGAACCCGTCCCGATTCCCAAACAATGCGGATAAACTCGGTCAGAAATGTTCTGAGATATGGGCATCTCTTGAAACAGATGCCTGAACAGATAGTAATAATAATAGTAATAATAATAATATATAGTAATAATAATAGTAATAATAAATAGATAGTAATAATAAAAGTAGTAATAATGAAACAGATAGCAATAATAATAGTAATAATAATAGTAATACTAATTACTTTTTGAAACTTCATTTCATTGAATGTAACAAAATTCTACACTTACACACCTCTCTAGTGACAGGTAGTGTACAACTGGCAATCTGCTTTAAATGCTACATAAAAAGTTACAATTACGAATAGAAATACAAGACAATAGAAAGAGATGAGGAATGAAATACTGAACAGTCCAATCGCTCCGGAATTTTTATTCCTTCTGCAGAATATTAAATTGGTGCATCTATTAGCGATGCTCATGACTTTCTTTAAAATGTAATTTTGAGAGTATAATAATCACTATGATAATAACACAATCTTTTATCTTCTATCTCTCATCTTTCATCTGTTATCTTTTAGCCTTTTCAGCAATAATGGGGTGATATTATTCATAACGGTGCCGTTTTAAAGTCAACATCCTAGGTGATGCTCGGAAAACAGCAATTTGTTAATGAATTGTGTTGGGGAAAGACCATGGTGGCCTATACAAAGTGTCAATAATGGGAAAAAAGAAAGTTCAAGGCTTTTAAGAGAGGGAGATTAGATCAAGTTTATTCATCTTGGATTTGAAAGCGGGAAAATTGTAGGATTTGAAGTGATGAAAGACGAAAGAAAAATGAGTTGCAATGAAAACCTAGAACCTGAAAAATTCCTTAAAAACGAATTGTTCTCAAACGTTACATTGGATTTGATTAAAAACAGAGCCTCGATATTGCTTTGCAATCTCTTGTCAAGGAAACGATAAAAGCATTGAAAAATGGTTGCGTATCTACCATATAATCCATGCAATGGTTTCTCACGATTGAGTGCATTTCTTGGTCCCCGTAAACTTGATCAGCTGGAACGAAACGAAATAGATGTCAGTCACTATGTCAGATGTAGATGTCAGAATAGTACATCAATCATAAATATCGAATGAAGAAAACCTTCATTTCGCTACCTTCGATATTGCTTGCAGTAGTGCTGTGGCGTAGTGGTTAAGCGCGTGGAATCATAAGACAGGGGTTGTGAGTTCCAATGCCGCTTGTGTAACAATTAAAATGCCATTGGTGAGGAAGGCAACGGAGAACCACCTCAAAAAGAACCACCTTCACCTTCCATTCTTTCATTTAAACCTACTTCATTTCCACTGCCTTCCTTATCAACTCCTTTTTGCCCAGGGAAGGGCGTAACCTTATTCGGGGGCGGGGGGCGGGGGAGGTGCCCTTTTTAAGAAGTAGGGTTTGACTGAAGCATACTTGAACATGGTTCGCTCCCTTTCTAGCAGCACAGACATCTCCTACCGGGATTCGCATCGCGTACCTTGTGGTGGTAATTGCCGCAATGACTAGGGCACATGCCTGATGTCTTCAATGTCCCGGGCTGGATGCCAAGGAGAGACGATGCTGCTGAGACTCGAGAGGATTTTTGAGCCAAAAACGATTGGTGCGTGGTCTGCTGTTAGTTTTACCTCGTTCTTTCCCGTGAACTAGAACGAAAAATTACACGAAGGGTCGCTTTTGATCCGTTTACGCACTGCCATCCAAATTCCTTTCATCACGGATCGGAAAATTAGAGAAAGATCGCATCCAACTGAAATAATTCCAGACCCATTCAATGTGTATTAAAGGAGAAATTTTCATAAATTTCATGAGGAGCTCAAGAGCAAATTAGAGGAAATTTTTGTAGGGAACCAGATATGGCACTCGACACTAAACTGATAAGCGGATAAAGATAAGGAAAGGAAGAAAGAAGAAAGTGAAAAGCTTTCTGCGACATCTGCCACGCTCTAAACCAACGACTTCTCTGTGAACAAAGAGATCTTTTTTTGATACAGTACAATGCAAGAGGATTAGCGAAGTGTCCATTGTCCCCGCGAGGCTTAGCAAGGTCGATAAGAAGTCACACGTGGACTGAAAACTAAGATCTTTTGACAGGTTACAAAGCAAACAATGAAATTTCGAGGGGAATGGAGAAGAATCGAGGGACACCAAGGAAGCAGCGGAAAGTCTGGTACCAGCCACGGAAAGCAGTGCAAGGAATGACAGCAATGAGACTGAAAGATAAGTAACCGGGAATATGTTCAACTTAGAATCTTCTCCCTGTCAGAATCTTCTTATGAGAAGGTAGACAGTATTTGGTAGAAGAAGAGGGATGCGATGGAGAGACTGGATCAGTGCGGCAGACTCGAAAGAGGTCTCGATAAAAAGCCGACACGGAATTCAAGACTTTTTCTTCTTCTGGTTTTGCTCCCACAGACGTAGACAGCTGGGATGGTGTTCCTCTGCATGCGTGCCGCGTATTGCCTGGTATGGAGACTGTCCCATTTCGCGTACGGTTGACCTTAATGCTGAAAACCTTTCCCAATCTATTTGGGCTTGTGTCCTCGATACAAACCACTCTCGTGAACACTTCATGAGCAACTTACGTCTCAAGAGCTGATGTTAAAGGCAAAAGGCCTTCTACCAGAACAATTGTACAAGACATTGTTCATCTTCCCTCCTTTCTATTTTTGGTTGGCAAAACTATGCCGGCACAGTGAAAATTAAATTGTGGGGGGACCGAACATTCGCAATGTGCGTTAGATAACTCTACTCGCTCCCCCTCGCGAATACTGCATCCCTCTATCCTTCCTCGGTGTATAGCCCATGCCCGGCTTCGCTTGCGTTTGGGTCAAACAATAATACAACCACAGTGAATGCTTCATGGCAGGGCCGGCTCATTGGTAACATGTTGTGCTAAACGGAAAATTGCGTGCAACAGGGGAAAAACAGAAATCATCAGCGCCTGTGGGGATAGGGCTGACGAGAAAGCATATAGAAATGGGAGCAGTGGTACGATGTTCAGCTGATAAAATTTGTGCTTCAGAATTGATAACTGGCTTCTTGTTCATTAATATTTGATTATAATTGCTATATCTCTGAGCTTCCACATGTTCTTAATGAAAATCATATTCTTCCAATAATGACGTCGTTTTACCATTTTTGTATCCCATTTCTGTTGCTGGCTTCTAAATCTGAGACGAAAGATGTTGGTGAGTCTAGCCGCTTCGAAGATTTCATCAGTTCTCCCTTGATTACCAAGACACGTTCTGATGGGAGTTTGCTACCCGTGATTTGTCTGCTAGGCGCTGTCCTTCACTGCGAAAAGTACTGTTGGGCACAAATAGCTGATTTCCTGTCTTTTTGTACACCAGCTGTGATAATTACATTCCTTTGTTCAGCTATTGTATGACTTTAGTCAGCCATATGTCTGATCGATTGGGTTTTATGAATGAGGCCATATGTTTAATGCTGCTTTTAATGTCATTACTACATTCAATCATATTAGGATCACAATAAGGCAAATTCAGCTAAATACAGATGAGTACTCTACAAGTAATTAAAAACGTCTTTAAAAGATTGAGCATTTGCAGTTCAAAACAATGCATTTAATATGGCTTTGTCAAAACTGCCCTCAAAATGTTAGGCAATATGTGAAATGCAAAAATTTTAAATTACTCAAGAAATAGCATTTTATAATAATGACTTTGCATGACTGTCAATGAGTGTAAAGCATGACTTCCCTTTGCACTAGCAATCATGATCACAACAGTAGGCCTGAAGCTGTCAAGTGATAGCATTCGTTACATTGAAATGGTGGGCTAAATCAGTGGAATTTTTTCACAACTATCGGCATGGCCAAATAATTAAATAGAAATTAAAAAATGCAGCTGATAGGTAGCACTTCACGTGTGTGTGTGTGTATGTGTGTTTGTATGTTTTCGTTTGTTTGTGTGTGTTCCGTAGCATGAGTGGATTTAGAAGCCACCTGAGAATGCACGAATGTTGTGGGCAAATCCCTCCTAAGACTAATAACTCATCAACAAATTGACGGACTTACAAAGGAAAGGAAATGAAAGGAAAAGGTGTATGTGTGCGTGTGCTTGTGTATGTGTGTGTTTGCGGGTGATTATGTGTTTGTCTGTTTGTGTGTGTTCCGTAGCATGAGTGGATTTAGAAGCCACATGAGAATGCACGAATGTTGTGGGCAAATCCCTCCTAAGACTAATAACTCATCAACAAATTGACGGACTTACAAAGGAAAGGAAATGAAAGGAAAAGGTGTGTGTGTGTGTGTGTGTGTGTGTGTGTGTGTGTGTGTGTGTGTGTGTGTGTGTGTGTGTGTGTGTGTGTGTGTGTGTGTGTGTGTGTGTGTGTGTGTGGTGTGCTTGATTGCGTTTGTGTGTTCCACAGCATGAGTGAATTTAGAAGCCCCATGAGAATGCACAAACGCCATGGGCAAATCCCTCCCAACACCAATAAGTCATCAAAAAATTGATGGACTCAGAAAGGAAAGGAAAGCTGTATGTGTGTGTGTTTTTGTGCATCTATATGTGGATGTGTGTGCCTGTGTATGTATGAGCATGTTTCATGCTAGCTTTGGCTGTGAATAACGTTGAAGTATGTTGGTTAGTAATGGACAAATTGTTTGCGGGTTGCATGGCCAGCAGCAGTGACACATTGTCTGCCGCTTTCATTATGACATAGTTCTATCCTCTATGCACTGAATCCTCTGGTGTCTTATTCCTTATAAGTCATTTTTCGTAAATTACAGTAAAAAGGTTAAATAACTGTTGAAAAGAAACAAAATCTTAAACTGTAGTCAAAGCTCCTTCCTTCCCATATTATGGTGGATAGGGTTGTGGCCATCTCAGTTTCCTTAGCACTTAGGCCACACAGCTTTGTAAACACGGTGGGCTAGAATTTTTTTATCCATTTAAAACAACAAGATTAATTAACTATGTGTGATCTATAATGGGAAAGGACTTATAGTCAGAGAGTCCCCCATTGTACATGGCACTTGCAGTTAAATATAAACTATTCTAACCATAGACATAGGAGAGACACACCCCAGGAGCAAACAATTTGCCGTTGTATTATAACTAATTGAGTGGGTTAGATGTCTGATATTATCATGTATAGAGAGAGCTTCCATGCTCTCTCAAAAAAATTTTCAGTGATAAATATTGAAGTAGTAGGTTCCACTTTTTGAGTCTTTAAGGTGACCTTACTCAGAATAAAACCCAAACTACTGTGTACCTTTCAAGCATTCTTCTGTTGGCTGTGCTTACCGTTGTAGCAAATGGAAAGTGGGTGGAAACTGAAATTACAAAACTGTTGAAACATTTGGAAATGGAATCAAAAAGAAAATTTTCCTACCAACAGCTCTGAAAAGGCAAGCCCCATCCGGCACCATCTTTTTGATTTCATATCCACGCCTTTCTTTCAATTCAACTTCAAACAATTCTTCC
The DNA here is from genome assembly GCA_964026355.1 of Pseudorhiza aurosa. Taxonomy (NCBI): domain Eukaryota; kingdom Metazoa; phylum Cnidaria; class Scyphozoa; order Rhizostomeae; family Lychnorhizidae; genus Pseudorhiza; species Pseudorhiza aurosa. The sequence continues at coordinate 4,763,661 of OZ032127.1, read as the reverse complement.
TTCTGTGAAAAGAAAAAGTTAAGTCTCAGAATGAAATTGCACATTTTAACAGCCTTTTTCATTTAAAAGATGGAAAGTTGAACCCTTTACTATGTACAATCATAGAGGAGCAGCTTGCTGCAGAGGTATCATCCTGAGCCACAGCTTTGTTAGGTAGGGTGGAAAGTGCTTTCTATTGCATCTTACTACAAGCTTCACTCTAAGTACCTATTTAATGCAGGTGAACAGGTATAGAGCATCTACAATCAGGTATGAGGACTTGGGTTGTGCCTGTGGTCTTTTGCAAAGAAGGCATTTTGTCAAAAACCACTACAACTACCTCCATATTCATTCTGCACAGCATGGGGTAGAATCTCTCTAACAAATGATTATCATACTAATACAGGTATTAATCATATCAAAGAGGGTAATCTACAACAATTAATAATGCTTTAAATCAACTTTTACAACAGGGCCACTGAAAGCAAAAACTTACTCAAAATATGAATAACTAGCTTAAGTGTAGAATAATTGTGTACAATTTTCACAATGATAGAAGACTGCTTCTGAATTGCTTGATGCTGATCTTGATGTTGCTTGCTGATGTAAGCCATTCCATCTGCTGCTTAACTTGGCAGAAGCCAGCGACACAATGCCTTAGTGTCGTGGATTAAGGGTTTGTGGGTGCCTAGTCCTTTCTGCATGGACTTCAACACAAGACAAGTGTATGTACATTTGTTTTGAACAAAAGCTGCATAAAACTTAGATAGGTTGCATGAAACTTGAAAAAGGCATTTGATATAAGCAGTATGGCATTGCCCCCTAAATAGTTTAACTTGGGGATGCTCACACTATAACAGATTCACTTCAAATTTTATTATTCTTAGACAAAATAGGCCTTCTGTTTATACCAATTGTATTGAATCCAATAAATTTGTGTAGTTTTTGCAGAGCGGAATCACTTTGCTTCAGAAAGTGGTATGTATAGGGTCATAAATGAGCATAGAAATCAGATAAATTTCATCCCTGGAACCTCTTTTGTATGCAAATAAGAGTTTTGTTTCTATTTCAGTCTTAAGTATCTTAAAGGCACCTTTCCTGACAATGGAAAGTTTCGCAAGTCAAGCATTTAAGGTATGTGAGGGTGTGCTATCAAAACTCCAGGAAAGGATTTAATTACATATTTCTTTAAAAATTGATCCTTTAAAGATACAGTATGAACTGTACTGTATGATACAGAAGTCACCATTTTGAAGGGCAATTGGCCTCCTGGTATTAAGACGTCTGGCAGAAATCAATGGATCTATCGCTGCTGTTTAATTGGCTTTGTGACATCTCGTTTGACTCTTGTGTGATTTATTTGAAAAGTTTTCTGATTTATTTTTGAAATTATCCAGTGCTTATGTGAGTCAATACACTTGGGGAAGATTCTGCAACAAATTTTTTGATTAAACTGTGTATGTCTGTTACTATTCAAAATGGCCTCAAAGCAAACGCACTGTGATAGTATGATTAAGAGATATAATAGTCACCGTTGACTAAAAAAAAGTTATTGGTTTGTCCAGCACAATATTTTTTCAGGTACATTTATTCCCTTAACGGGGACAATGCAGAAACCTCCACATTGGTGTCCCTGGATATCGACCACCAAAAATGATCTCAACTCATTTTTGTCGGCCCGTAACTGATTCTCCAACCACTTTTTCTCAAAGCACATTTGAGGGAAAGACTCAATGAAGAATAATTCCCTTATCATGTTACTGTGATCTCCCTGCTTTGCATCAAATCTCCCTGTTTTTCCATAGGAAAATCTAGAATCTCCTGGTTTTAAACATTCTAGGTTGACCGATCTGACTCTTATGTCATTCAATGTTAAAAAATAATCCCAGGAACACACAAGGAAACTTAACGCTATTAGCACAAGGAAGCAAGGACCAAACGAAAACCCTTTGACCTACGATCTAGTCATAACACAGGACCCCAAATTGGTAAAAAAACAAAACACCTACACACTCCTCAATCAGTCTTAACCCACAGATTCCTAAACTCTATCCTGTGCTAGGTAGAAAGCAAAAAAAACAATACTTAATGTTGATTTCATGGGATATAGTAAAGGACCTTCAATTATCTTGCTTCTATCTGAAGGGGAAGAGTATCATGATTAAAAACTGGACTAAAGTAGGGCAGGAAGCATCCTATAGACTTTGTTGATATTCAAGCTTGACAGGAATTGATGGCCACAGGGTATTGTCATAACTAACTTAAATATGTAAATGGGTGGGCAGATAGCCTTTGGCCATCTTAAAAAAAAACCAATTTCGAGCACTAAAGAACAATTTAAGTTGAAATTCGTGTTGCTTTGAACGAAAAACGTGGCCCTGATTATTGGATAATTGTTTCCATAACGAACCAGGTGCTGCTAAGAGTTCAAAGAGTCGTTTGGCATCAAAAATTGTGGCAATTACCTTGGCAATGTCCGGATCAACTTGATATGGCACATGCTCGTCTGAGCTGTTATACCCGTCCTCGTTATCCTCTTGGTCACTGTGCATCCGTGTCACCTTGCCTCTCCCATCAATCCCTGACATTGAAGATAATTTCGTGGGCACAGCAGGACGATGCCTGGTCCGCTTGTAAGGAACAGTGCTGCAATCAGATCCCTCCCTCTTCTCCACTTCGCCAGTGTACTCAAATCTCGATACTGTTGAGTTCAGAGAAGATGCAGAAGAACAATCAGAGTTGGTGTTCACTTCGCTTGCAGTGGTAGGCCGTGAGCGATCTCGGGAAATACGGACTCTGTTCGTTCGGGTTGCGCGACTATCGTCAAAATCTCCATCGCTATTCTTGCCCTCTTGGACTTTCTTTTTCGGTAGGATGGTCATCGTAGCAACCTTATGTGTTTTTTGCTCAATTAAGATTTGTTTGGCGTCAAATTTTGCCTATAAAATGTCGTTAAAATGAGAAAAGTTTCTCAATAGTTCTTACGGAGTTTCCTCTGGCCTACAATTTTGTTGTCATATTATCTTAATCATGCGCATGCGTATTTGGTAAGTACCAGCCTCGTTTCTGTGAATTTCGTAGGACAAATAGGGTCTACCCAACTAGAAGGGGGTAATGGGGTTGGGTTACTGCTCCCAAAATCAACTGAGAGCATATCAATCGCTCAGCTCATACAGAAATCATAATTGGAAGATTCTTCAAATTATTAGGTACATTCGGGGATTCAGAAAGAAAATAAACTGCCGAAGAGATGTTCCTATTATTGCAATGATGAGTGTCAGAAGAAAGCCTCTCACTTCTTTTAAATGCTAGGATTTCAACTTAAATTTCTCTGCCCATCCACGCATCTTTGTACTTAAGGAAAGAGCTTCGTCTGACAATGTAAAAGCCAAAATAATCTGAAAAAACACGAACCCTATCTCACAAATGATCATTCATTCAAAGAACATGCATTCTATGGAACGTCTTGTCCTCTTCTTGCTTTCCTTTATCTTGCAACTTGCCATCCTTCAAATCTAAGATCAATAAACTCGATCTGATCCCTCTCTCCTCTTAGCCTCTCGATACCTTCTTTCTTCCTTTGTTGGGGCATTGCATAGGCCACCGTGGCCTTTTTCTTAACATATCTCACTAAAAGAAAGGTGTTACATAAAGAGACAACACCAAAATGATTTTCGACAAATAACAAACTTTAACAGATATGACATCTTTGTTATCAATGCCTGAACTGTAAGAAGGAAGCTTTTGGTAAAGAAAATGAAAGTATATAACGATTACTGGTCTAAGAGAAAGGATCTGGCAAGCTTTTGTTTTCCACATGAGAATGTTTGAAGAGCAAAAATATGAAACCAAAAATCTGAGGAGATCAGATTAAGCAAGTGAGATACGTAATTTGAGATGGATCGTAGAAGATTCCATTGATATTCAAGAAATTAGCTGAAAAAAGAGACACGGCGACCGATTCTCAAGAAGGAAGCTTGACTAATACTCGTAGACCAAATGGCCTAAATCTACAAAGAAGTTGAAAGAAGAGATAAAATGACAGAAATTCAAGAACCTTCCAAAGGAAGAAAATGCCGCATCTGAAACCACTTTCGGTTGCGTTTGAATCGATGGCTGATATTTCTTGAATCCATCCTCTCAAAGTAACAAATGAGTGACTTTTGGAGCTGGCTCCATGCCCAGATAAGCAGGGAGGAGTGGCCAGAAAGAAAAAGCCCAGCCATCGGCTAACAACACTAGCTGAATGAATACGGTTGCTGATGGGCACACAGCAAGCAGTTCTGTGGCAACCCAATCAAGAGAGGACCAGAATGAAAAGCAGAGGAGGTTTGGTGCCATTTTGAAAGCTTTTTCTACTGTAAGCTATGCTAGATGGATGTTACCAGTTAATCACGAGTGGATCCTGCAAGCGGCGAGAAGCAGCTAGCAGATTTAACAGAACTAAAATTGATTACATTTCTCTCATTTCATTTCATTTTTTAATTTCAGATTTATTCACCCAAGGTGCAAATTCTGTATCAATACACAGAAGAATTGGTGATAGCTGCGTGTTCAGCATACACAGTCGCCTCTGTCTTCTTTAAGGCAAATCGCAAGTCACTTGCGTATAGGAGAAGGAGAAGAGGACCCAAGCATGATCCCTGTGGCACTACAACATAGATATATTTAATGCTAGAGATTGTGCAATTTATTCTCCAGTATTGATTCCGATTACCAAGATAAGAACTGACCCATTTCTGTGCAAAACCAGTAATTCCATGAAATTGCATTTCATCCAAAAGTTTTTGATGGTCAGCTGTGCAACTGCATATCATTAAACCTCTCGTCCATTTCTCTCATGAATATCTGAGACCGAGGCTGACCCTAGATCTTTCTGTCACTTGCATTAACTTTACGACTTCTACGCTGTACGAATGATCTGATAGAGTTGGCCACATTACCGCAATAGGATGTGAAGCACGCAAGAACATTTTCAAGATAAACACATGAAATATTGACTTCAGTACTTATCTCGCTGCTGATAACGAAGGTTGACCCCCGTGCACCAATCGTGAAATTCAATCAATATTGAGCTGAACAATAAGCAGGTGTTTTGATGAGGTAGAAAGTTAGGCATAAGTTTTCGTGTATATCTTCTTCGTTTCTTTGCCTGTACTCTGTGGACAGTTTTGAGGTATGTACCTTGAAGCTTCAAGCTTCTTATTGACTGGCTTCTAGAAAAAAACGATCCAAAAACCTCGGCATGCTTCCAGCAGCACTTGCCAAATTGGATTCATATAATTGATGGGTTATGCAAATACCGGGTCAACAAGACCAAAGAAAATTATATTATCGTGTGCAGGTGAATAAAACTGACCACAGATATTTGGCCCATTCCAACACGACGGTGTGGTTAGGAAACACAGATTTATCCGCCAGAAAAGTCGTCAATAAAGAGATAAAAACTTAGTCGGTGAGTTTCAGAAGCTTCGAGAATTGCTAGTTACTATCGTTATTAATGCCTGATTCGCTGCCTTCTTCTATGCTTGTATCAGTTACAACATTCTACTAGAGGTTTCTTGTCAGTGCAAGTTTCAGTGAACCGGGCATTCAGCATGTCGAAAACGAATTTCAAGCATGTGCTGCGAAGCCATGCCAGAAACTGAATGAACTTCATCTTTATAATCAAAACTGCTCAAAGGCTAAGCTAGAATGGAATTAGCTTGATGATTAGGAATACCATGAAATATGATAGACTCCTTTTGAAGCATTCTACGTTATTAGCACTAGACTCATTCGTCATCTTGTAAAATCTAGCAGTTATTTCTCAATAAATTCGAGCTCCTTGCATCCGCAGACACATGTCTTAGTTCTTATTAATGAGTATTTGAATATTCTTAGGTTTTGCAACATCTGCTTTCGTCAGTTGTGCAGCGAGAGTTCGCAAAAATCAGATCCTTGCTCGTTCTTGCATCGGATACTTTTCTCAAACCTCTAAAGCGATAAAATTGCACACGAGAGTGGAGACAATTTTCTTCGCGCTGATGATCTTTTCGTCCGACGCTCATCAAAGTATGAGAAATCAATCGCTGCTTCTGAAACGTTTCCATTCTCATCTGGATATAAGATTCACAGCCTTATTTTGGCCATCACCCGACGTTTCATAGGGTGTCAGAAGGAAAACAATCTCAACACGATGAAATTTTTCTTCTGCTCTTCTGTGCCATTTTCAAGTTCTGCACGTCAAAAAATCTGTTCACAACTTTCACGGTCTCATTTCGTCCTTTATCGGAAGTTTCAGACCCTGGTAAGTGTCGAACGAAAAAGATCCTGAATGGGACAAATTGCGTTTTTGAATTTTGTATACCAAAGCATTCATTCACAAACTTCTGGGCCTTATCTCGCCCCTTTTCCGAAGTTTGGCATTCTGGTAAGTTCAAACGAAACAGGTCTTCAATATGACGAAATTATGTCTTTTGATTTTGCACCACGAGCATTTACTCTGTGGAACAAAGCTAGCTAGCTAGCTAAAATTACAATCATCTGACACGGAATGGATACAAAATAATCCTTGAATCGTTTAAAAACTCAAGCAGAACTGTGGATACTAGAAGCAACCGTTGACGACGTCATTCCATTCAAGGGGCAACGGGTATTTTGATGCAAAGAAGATTTAAATCTCAGAAACTTCTCGTTGCATAATGAGCTTCAGATTATGAAGCAATGATTTTCCAGTTTCCCATCCAACGAAAACTGCAAGAATCTTGTAAAACCTTCATTATCAGCAAAAATCCCTTGGTTTTTTTAAAATTCACGGGAATGAGTAACCGAGCACATAACTGGCATCTTCTAACACTTTGAGATTAGCTCTGCTCGACTTATATGAAAAGCACTTGATCACACTCTGCCCACCGACTGCTGTAAACAAGGTCTTTTCATCGCATTTTTAAAGCTTCCTAGTCATCCAACCAATAGCATCATTCCTCTAATTGCGAATGATGAAAGCTATCCTCACTAAATATAGTGAGGCTAGCTCAGTGGTAAGATTTTTGCGCATTAGTGCGATGGTCAGTGGTGCGAATCCATCCTCTACTAAACTTCCACTCAGAGTGATGATTGAATGAAGTGAGGTGTGGTGTGATTGAATCGAGAGGAAAGACCTGGACACTGCTCGATAAGCAAAAAATTCTCACTGTCAAAATGTCTACCTTTGACGTCCAGGTAGAATCATATGAGTATATATAAAGAAACATATGAAGTCACGTTTAAGTAAGGTCGCTTGGATAAGCGTTCACTTAAACCAGCATCATGAATAGTTTTGCATGAGGGCTATCCCTTTTCCAGCCGAATTACCTTTTACCACCAGTCCTCCGTATTCATCCGGGCATGGGATTTGGTATGACATATAGCAACTGGGTATGCATTAAAGGAAAATACTAGCGCAAAATCTTGCGATGCGACGTACCCTACTTACGATGCGCTGCGCGTCATTTACGAGGCATCGCGCTTCCTTTACGATGCACTGTGTCAGTTACGATGCGCTGTGCGTCATTTACGATGCACTCTGCGTCATTTAAAAGGCGTCGCGCTTCCTTTACGATGCACTGTGTCAGTTACGATGCACTGTGCATCAGTTACGATGCACTATGCGTCATTTACGATGCACTCTGCGTCATTTAAAAGGCGTCACGCTTCCTTTACGATGCACTATGTGTCAGTTACGATGCACTGTGCATCAGCTACGATGCACTGTGCATCAGCTACGATGCACTGTGCATCAGTTACGATGCACTATGCGTCATTTACGATGCACTCTGCGTCATTTAAAAGGCGTCGCGCTTCCTTTACGATGCACTATGTGTCAGTTACGATGCACTGTGCGTCATTTGCGATGCGTCGTGCTTCCTTTACGATGCACTGTGTCAATTACGATGCACTATGCGTCACTTACGATGCGTTGTGCTTCCTTTACGATGCACCATGCGTTATTTGCGCTGTTTAGCATTCCTCTTATGGTACCTCGTACATTATTTACAACATTAGCTCGCAGATCATCAAAAATTATCTCTAAATTGATTTCTATTTGGCAATGCTAAATGCCGCTAATGGCAACCAAATGCTGTTCTATTTGTTTAAGTTGTTTTTTACGCCAAAACCACCGGATTGCAGGCATCAGCGTTGCTTACCTGCTTCGAATAAGAGGCGAATGAGCTTTCATTAACTTTTTGGCATCAAAACAGCTTCAGTTTCTCACTACGTAAACCAGCAAGGTCTTTGCTTAGGGAAGGATATGATCTGGCATCGGGTGTAATCGAAGCATCAAAAGTGGTTCAAGTACCTGAACGGAAATCTGATCCGTGGTTTCACGTTCAATGGACGCTGGAGGAATTTCTGAAAAATTAGCAGCGCTCCTAAGGCGCAATTTCTATGAACAACAGCATATTAGTAAAATATTGATGCTAATTTTAATGGAGTTAATTTCATTCGATTAAATTTGAACGGATGGGTACCTTGTGCTGAAGTAGGATAATTTAAATGAATGGATGAAAAATAGGTTTTTACACGTATATGTTTTCGCTTCTTCGTGAGAGGAAGCCAAGTTTGAGCCTACATGGTTGATGTGCCGAAAAGCATGCCCCAAAACTGGGACCACTTAATGAAAGGCAAAATCTACAGTATATTCATTGAAGAGACGTGCAAATTCATTGTGACAAGCAAGAACATTGCCGTGGCGTTTGATGCACTGACAAGTGTCAGAAAAAGATGTCTTCAAAACACGTCAACCTTCTGAGAAATTTCCCAGTAATATGCTTGAGAACCTTTGATATTTCTTGTCAGGATAATTTCCAACTCCTCTTCAGCTTTGAGTTGTTGACCAAGCGAAGGTAATTGTCAAGTAAAAATATACGAGAGTCACTGATTTTTCAACTAAAAGGCAACTCTGCTTAAAATTCTAGATTCCGAGCGTTGCAGACACCAGAGACAAGGCATCCAGTTTTCCTTAACTTCTTTTTGCTGGGTGGAGATCTTATTCATCTAGACTTTTTTCATACGAAACGTTAATTATGCGAACAGTTGGTCTTCATTGTAACTCAAAAGGCGTCCTGGATTTCTTTTGTCTAGAACATCGCGTTCCTTGTTCTTTCGCTCTGCTGGATACCCCTGTATGTTTCTTTGCGATATTTCCATTGATGGCTCATTTGAATCTTATACGTTCACAACACGCAGTTCTCTAAATTGCTCAAGTGCTAGGCTCACGTTTTTTAAATAAATTATTTTTCGAATACTCAAAAGTTTCAGCTCTTGAACTCGATACATATACAGTCAAATCTGTCTAACTCGAACTCTCTGGGGGACTGTAAAGTGCTCGAATTACCAAATGTTCAAATTAAAAAATGTTCGAATGACGAAAAAAAGTTTGAATTACAGAGATTTGAATTATAGAGGCTTTTGGTAGAAGACTTTAAAGACTTTAACCTGAACATTTTGTTCGAATTGGCAAAAGTTTGAATTATACAATTTTGAATTAGACAGAGTTGACTGATTTATATACATTTACATATATGGCGATTGAGGTTTTCGACAAACAAAGTCGTTACCTTCTTCTCTACAACCAAGAAAAACATTCCGAATCATCACTGATCAAATTTTGTCCTTAGAATTCTAGCGTCACTCAAGTCTTGGAATCCAATGATGAATTTCTTTAAACCGTGCAGGTGTTGTACAATTTCAAATTTCTCAAGCTTAAATGTTGATTGAGTGGCCCTTTGTGAATTCAGAATAAGGACGAAGGAAAAGGCGTGCATTGAATCCGGGAGAATCTCACATGACACATTTAGTTCTCCCTAATCATCATTAGTTGATGAAAGGCCCTAGAAGATCTAGGTCACTGTACATCGTTGCATGCTACACAGAATCTAGAGACAAAGCTCTCGATTTTTTTCTAGGGAAGTAGAAGTCATTCGGGGAGGTCGTTTCCAGTTTCTTTCTTCTCCATTAGTGGTCTAATCATAAACCATACAGGATTAGAAATCACAACTCATGTGTAACAAGTTTGTACACTTACGCCGTTAAACTTCAGGTCATCACATTGAGAACAATTTCGTCATGATAAAAGGCACCATTTATAGCATCATTCCTTCGTTGCACGACGATCGAAAGTGTCCGCAAAACAGCCAAACAACTATGAATACTAGCTGTTTCCACGAGAGAAAATCACTCGACAAATGCATCCGTCAGTTGCTAAGAGGTACCCGCTCATTGGTGATAACAATGTAAGTCTAAAGCTACGATTATGTCCTTGGTTTGCACCGCTGTGACTGCAACGTTTATTATCCGTCTGCCATGGCATCGCCTAGCCCTCTTGCTGCATCGCTAACACGCTGCATTAATTCAAGGCATGCATTCCGTATACGTTCCTAAGAAATTATAAGGATGTCTGGATGAGGGAACTCTCGGGAAGATATTTCCTGATTGTTTTAGTTTGATTGATATGATATTGATTTAGATGGTTCAATTGATTGACCTTGGTTAACATGATTGAATGGATTGACTTATAGATGCGATTGAATCGACTTATATGATTGATATGTCTGATAACTGATTTCATTTGATAAACCATTTCACATTGAGAATGTTTATTAGCTCTTGCTATTTAAAAGAAGCCAAACTGATCAGGCATTATCTGCTCTCTTCAAATCCCTTCCTCTGCGCTTTAGCTGAGGTTAGTAAAATTCTTTGACTTTTAAGTCACTTTAAGAAATGTGTCAAGCTTTTGTAAGCATACAGTAAAAGCAAACCATTGTATGTGCATCACACTCAGCAACAAAATCACCATGCTATTGATAACAGTTCTCCCGGGCAGCTGTGACTCTATTCCCTATTTGGGGACCACGATTCAGGCGACTCTGACCCGGCTTGCTGGTGGACCAAAGTCTGAATGAAGATACCCAGGAAGCAAAGCTTTGTATGAACAATTGACTGTGATACGACCTGCATAAGTGGTTATTGCAGACTATTCAACTTCCAGGGTTGGTAAAGAATTGAGATGCTTTGTTGCAAGGGACATTTAGATTTTTGGAAAAGTATATTGGTCCTCAAATAAGGCTGTTGTCTCAAAATCCATGGACAGTTCTTTTCTTCTTGATCTTATTTCAACGTGCAAAAAACAAATAGCTAGAAATGGTGAGTTGCGATCCATCTTTGCCACTAGAACTCCTCTCATAAGACGTAGTCCAGGTTTACGGAAAAGTGCTTTGTCCCATCTCTTCCATACGACAATGGAGATTAATCTTTGGCAGGAAAGTCAAGGGGAATGGTTTTAGCCTTTTCTTGATGTAAAGACTTCCTTTTCTTTTCTTCTCATCTAACATTCGTAGATAGACTTTAGGGAACTGAGAAGCTGTGTTTATGGAACAGCGTTTTGTTCCATCTCTTGACGTGACCACACCTTATCAGTTCTACGCCTGGAGTTGCACAGTGGCGGTAGCTTTCCTCGCTCTAAGAAAAATTAGCCTAGAGGTTGGTTCCAACAATGGACCATGGAATCAAAGAGAAAATACAGTATGATAGTAAGGGGAATTTTAAGCGTTTTAAAAAAGCAGCGATGATGAATGTGGTAGGGAAGAGCTATCTAAGGCTTTCGAAGAGTATCCATCCTCTATCATAATAAAGATCAAATCTATGATTAGGATCAAATGATAAATGTTTAATCACCTTAAATCTTAGGGCTTTCACGAAATCCACAAGTGGTTACTGCTTAAGACAGTTGCCAATGTGCTCTTCAAAACATCTCCTTCGTTGAAGATTAACGACCGCTCTTAAAACAGCGCAATTCATAGATTGAATAGAGATAATCAAGTATCTGATGGTTGAATCAAGATTTCGACTGCAAAGCCGATGAAAATGACTGTTAAAGTCACAATTCATATTATAGATCGCAACTAACACTGTACATCTATTTTCTACATGGCTAGCAATATTTTGTATCGGTTAGTTCAGATGGTGGAGAGGGAAAGCCATCAGAGAATTCACTTGACCTTAACATTAATAAATTAGAACTCCTTCTTTGAGGGGAGATCGACTTAACCATCCCCAAGTTGTTTAAGATCAGTAGCAAAATGGCACTTGTTCTTGTGATTGGGGCATCCGACCATGACAAACGCAACCCAAACCGTCATGAGTATGCGGAACAGACGCTTTAAAGTTTAGACCAGTGACGTCCATTTGTAGAAGCCTCCAGAGGAAGCAGAATACCCCACCTCTGGAAGCGCACAACCATCGCTTGTCGCATCTCAGTCCGTCGTCATTCTTGTGCTACCGAGACAGCAAACCGAAAAGATTCAGGGCAGAAGGGGGCGCGCACTGCAGTGGTTTCCACTATGTCCCATATCAGATTAGCTGCAATGCAATAAATTTCAACAACCCTAGCGAAAATAAATTTTAGCGGCTAGTATCGACAAGCGCCTTCACAGCGCAATCACAGCGCTTTTAGAATGCTTCTTATTATTGGCGAAAACGGTGTCCAATTAGCCCTACGCATGCCCATGTGTGACGAAACTTACCACTGCACAAAAGGCATCCAATTCTTAAAACACGTGAAAGAGGACATTAAGGTTTGGAGTTTCACATGCAACTGTAGATTATGCAAAAGTTTTATTGCAAATTGAGGTTCAATTTAGATGGGTTCGCGTTTCTCGTTTTATTCCATTTTGTTCGTTAATTATATTGTATCAAACTGGTTAACATTAATTAGCCTCAAGCTATTAGCACGCCAACCTTCATAAAAGAAATAATTATCATTCATCGTTATTTTGAATAACATTATAGCCACTTAATTGGCATGTTCCTTTGACTTGTGCGAAAACAGGCAAAAACTTAACATAGATTAGCAATTACAGGGGCAAGAATGGTGCTCTTATGATTGTGTTGTCGCTAAGATTTGATGACAACAAAACAGTCCGAGAGTCGAGGTGAAGCACACTCGCTACTTGCACCCAAGTCTAGAGAGTTTCCAAGCTTGTAAGGATCAGGAGGTGCAGTCAAATCGGCAGGACGCATCAGAATGGGGCTCGATAAGCACCGGTTCTCAGTATTCAAGAGGTTTCCTTGCGATTCGTAAGTCACAGAAACAGAACTGACGTCACATGATTAGACAGAGCTAATGCACGGCTCGATAAGCAGAGCCACTCGTTGTCATGAAATCCATCCTCGTATGTTCGATAGAACGCACGAAAAAGTGGCTTTTGACATTTTCTTGCTGTTTCTGCTGCCACAAAGCCCATAGTTTGGTTTCTAAAAGAGGATATTGTAAATGGCAGACAGAATGTTATGCAAAAAAACTTTCGAGGTGGTCAAACTTCTTATTACAAATGTCCACAACGCTAACTATGGCATGGTGAGAGTTGTCCTCAGAAATAAAAACAGTCAACCCAACTGCTTAAAACTGCATTAAACTTTTTGTGTAGGGAAAACAAAGATTCTATCAAATACCTATATTGAGAATCAGCTGACAAAGACGGGGGTGGAGTTGGCAAGTGCTGCATAAGAAATCCTTGAAAAAAGATTTCAAATGAGAAAAATAATCACGTAGCAACTCTGCACACTTACCGTTTAAGGAATCTTCTGAAAGAAATGATATCCTCATGCATGTCTTGCTGATTGAAAGTGCCGTTTCCTCATCGTTCTTGCCACTCGCCAATAAATTTATTCTCATTTTGCAATATAAGTGACTTTGTGTTTCGTCCCATGAAGTGCAAAGATTATTCCTGCCATGTACAAGAGTTGTCTTAGAGATTATCACGAGGGCAATAATGGTGATGGTGGCAAGGAAAATGACGATGATGATGATGATGACACTGATGACATTGAAAATGATGATAATGATGATGATGATAATGATGGTGATGACAATGACGGTGATGATAATGATGATGATGATAATGACGGTGATGACAATTATGACATTAAAAATGATGATATGATGATGATCATCACCATCATCATCATCATCATCAAGATATTAATAAGGACAGTAATGATTTTTACATCATTATAGCTATGATGATGAAGTCCACCTCCTTGCAACCATCACCATATTTTTGCCTATGAACCAGCACAATGCATGATCAGTCTTCCTTCAGAATGGATTCAAGATCTGCGCTTGCGAAGTTGCTTTCTGCGTGACTTTTCAGCGTCATGAAAAGCCATAAAATTTCAGTGCAAACATCTCTGCAAAAATAAATAATTTACATCTGCAATCACAGGAATTGATTTGCAGTGATCAGAGATCCTCTTATAATTAAGCTTGATGCGAGCAAACCATTCAGTTGTTAATTAAAAAAGCCGGGCGTGGCTACTGTTGTCAGAAGTATTAAAATATAGACGAACCTCAATCCACTATTTTTCATGTCATAGTAAGCACACTTCCTCTGAGAATTGCAACACCTGATGATTATTGTGGAAGTTTCAAAGGTTCACTGCTTACTCAAAGAAGATTTTGAAAAAACATCACTTCACATAAGATGAACCAAGAAATCTTTCAATCGAATCTGAGAAGCGACAAAACACTAATGATTATCATATTAATATTCGCCTTCCATTTTACATTAAATCAGACTTTGATTGCAAACCTCTCATAGGTAGTTAGAAATTTCTGACAGACATAAATATAAATAATGTATATATCTGTATATATTTATAAATATATACATATATTCATATATACATATATATATATATACATACATGAATATCTTTATAAATAAATATATATATATACATATCTAAATATATATATATCAAAATAATTAGATATAAAGGATGATGAAAATGATAATTATGTACATGCTCGAATAATTTTCATAGTGCTACATAGATTTACTTATTTATTTTAGGCTTTCTTCAAAAAATTTAGTTACGAACAAGGGAATTTTAAAGAGTGTCAGAATATGGACTTAACCTGGGATAAAATCCATTGCTTTTCTTTATATATCTAGTGCTTGAAGGCAGAGAATTTAAGAAAGCAAGTCCTGTTTACTGAAGTGAGAAAAGCTTTTGAAGGGTATATGATAAAGATATTTTTTATTTGGTTCCTTTGTTAGCTCTCTCTTCAAGCATAGCAGTGCTGCGGTGAAGGGTAGTTTAATATCATTAGAAGCAGAAGAAGGCTCGCTTCAAAACTAGTCTACAAAAATACATCTTATGACGGGTTATTATATTATGGCACGACACATTCTGTGGTAGCTTTGTAAGAAAAACGACTCACCCTTCACTGTAAAGATCAGCTTTAGGCGTCAATGCATTGATGCAGAATATAATTTCCATGATCCACGGCAGCAAATTGGCAAGTTCAGCGCGGCTATTTGGCTTTGCGAATGCTCTCTCATAGTGCATCAGCTTTGCTTTGTGAATATTCAACGATAGTAGATGTGAGTAATGCACGGTTCACAGTCAAATACTTAAGACAGAGACGACAGTCCGAAAATTACCAAACAAAATCAACTTGCGTCAAAATAACTTAGAGCTTATACTTTGGTTTCAAATATGCTCAGAATAAAGAATGCTATACAAATTTGAAACAAAAACGACTGCAAGGAAAGTCACAACGTATTAATCAATTTTGATTGAGAAGACATTACAACACATCCAGCAGTAACTATTCGACATAAGCGTTTCGGAACCATTCTGGGATCCATCGTCAGAATGGACTTATTAGAAGGGGGACGATATTAGATAGGTTTGGAGAGAAATACTAGTAAACAACTAAGAAAGGAGAAGGCAATCAGTTATTCAAAACAGTATGAAAGGGAATGATGCCATTTTTGAATTAATTTAAGTGTCTCTAAGGATAAGCAGATCCTCTTGCATCAGGGAATCCAAATGACTATTAGCTATTATTTCCCTTAAAAGTTGAGCTTCTCTCTCTGGCCATTCCAAACTGCGTTTGATGTCCAGTTTCTCGAGCACTCAAACTCCAACGAATCGATTCGGAACTCTGCATCTGGTTTCAGCTGCGCTCAAAATCGAATAGTCTGTGCAGTTCTTTGATATTTCAGCAAAACCATTCGTCTTTCTATTTCAATAAGTTCTTCCGTTGAAATTCTTTCATCAAATGCTTCAGCAAAAGCATCTCAGTTTGACAGCAGTACCGATATCATTGCGACAAACCCTATAATGGCCACATGTCCTGTAGGAAAATCTTCTTCATTAAGCCCAGAATTAAGACCAAACTGGATGAAGCAGTGTGTTCCAGTGTGCTCTACGCTGAATCTATCAGTTGCATTTGGCGACAACAGATAATTTTTCGATTGGCTACGCAAGGGAACATTGTCAGCATTGATCTCAACTGTAATTGGGTGCTTAGTGCGAAGCATTTTCAATGCTCTCCACAAAATTATTTGCAATGCATTATCTTCTACGAAAATCCACCCACATACAGGAGATTTTACTGTGGACCATTTGGTATTTATAACCTTGTGAGAATAACTTCATCGCAAATAAAATCAAAATTGAATAATGCAGAGAATTTTTCAAGCCTTCGACGAATTTTAGAAACATATTATGCTCTGATGTAAATGGTTAACTAAGAGACTGTATTTCTTGAGCAATCACAATTTTTGATGGAGTCATCAACATCAAAAAACTCAGCGATAGAATTTTGCAGCATAGAGCAATAAGGCAATAAAATGTTGCTAAAAACTCGTTAACATAAAGCAATTGACGAATTCCCTCACTCGGCAGCACTGGCTGCGATTTTCGTTAAGAATGTTTCGTGCGGGAAAACAGCTTAGTTTCAAAGGCATTTGATTCTGATTGCATCGCATGTTTTCAAGGGCACGTGCGACAAAGCATACACACGCAAGTAAAACCGCCAGTGTTCTGTGACTCGGGGTGGAGAAATTCAAAAGCTTGAGTAGATTGACTAAGGAGCATCTTTAAGCATGACGTCTCAATGTTTTAATATCCACATTTAGAATCAGCAGTTAGATTAATCACGTTCTGTCATCATATCATGTTAATCTACCCTTGAAATCATGAGCTTTAGGAATAAAAGAGTGTGGTCAGGTTCAGAGGAAGGACGATGTCACCTCTTTCTAGGGGCTAGACATTCAGACACTGAGAAGTTCCTTGCTTATCGAACAGTTTCCAGGTTCTTCCTCTCGATGCGACCACGCTTCATGATTCCTGCGTCTAGAATAGCATAGAGCTGGCGACTCTCACACACACTTCCTCCCTCACATGTCGAACATGTATAGCATGGTATAAGAGTGGTGAAGGAGTTAGTTTCCCAGCTCAGTGTGCAGATGTTCATAGAGCTATGAACATATTTATATATATGCATATCGCTTCTATGCAGGACAATGTGAATATGGCTATCTATGTATGACCTTGTAAATATGGCTATGTAGTATGGCTATGTATGTATGGCTATATATGGCTATATATGAATGGCTATGTTTTTATTTATGAGTTATTATTCTACCTAGATGTCAAAGGCAGACATTTGGACACTGAGCTGTTTGCTTATCAAGTAGTGTCAATTTTCTTCCTCTTGGTGTGACCACACCTTGCGATTCCTACGCCTGGTATCACAGAGAGCTGGCGACTCTCCTCACTCTAAGTGAAAGTTTAGCTGAAGGTAGATTCGAACCACTGACTGTAAGAAAAATGTGCAAAAATCGTACCACTGAGCCATCCTGACAGCTAAACATAATGAACACACCTATGACACCGCTTTACCCACCAATTATGAGTCGAGTTCTTGATTTGAGCAAAGAAAGATGACGTAAGCAATGCAAGACGCAAAATGAATGTGACATGGAAGATAAGTAGGACCGGAGAGGATGAATGAAAAGAGGGCTACCATGACAAAGAGTATTCCCTCGTGCATGTGATTGTCAGTTGTATGCTTGTCTCCCGATACTCTTCCTAGAATAAGGTCAGGGAAACGAATGGTATGGAAAGCAGTTGTTAGATATTGACAAATGAGGACAGCGTTGCAGAGAACGGCTAACACAATCGATTGCTGCTTGCCCTGGAGCTTGGTAGATAAAACTGTTTATGAATTACTGGAAATTTCTTAAAGCTTTAGCTGGGAATAATCAGCCGAATAAGGGCGGAAAAATTCGTCTTTTCGGCGATATTCAAAGACGAATCTCATTACGCTGTTCTTATCAGCTGATTTCTACTACGTTCTTTATACATTATGCATCAATATCTTGTGATCGCATGGACTGCTCCATAATGAGCTCTAAACGATTGTTGTGACTGTCTTTTAGGCTTGAATTTGCCAGTATATGAAGCGATTCCTGTGCACTGTGTGTTATAGCTTATAATTTTCTTAAACCGACTATACCTTCTAAGCTGATCAAGAGCGTGGATCGTCTAATTCTAATATCATCACTTTGCAAAGCCATGCGAAATTACGCTTTCTAAATGGACTTTGCAAAGACTTGGCAAACAGAGTCCTCGGGGGTCTTCTTCTCTTGTCGGAATAGCTTATTGGCAAAATTCTTGCGCATTGATCTTATGGTCAGTGGCTCGAACCCACATTCAGCTAGACTTTCACTTAGAGTAAGGAGAGTTGTCAGCTCTCTGTAATGCCAGGCATGGGAATCGCGAGGTATGGTCACGTCGAGAGGAAGGACCTGGACACTGCTCGATAGGCAAAAAGCTTCTAAGTGCCCAAATGTCTGCCTTTGACATCTAGGCAGAACCATGTCTATAAAAAAAGCTCATCTCAAGCTTTATTTCATACAAATGAATAACTCTACGATGCAACAGCTAACAATCATGGAAATCAGAATGCAATGATTTCTACATGATTATTGAATCAAGGCAATCATCAACTAAACAAATCATATTTAAGATCAGTTTCCAGGGGGGAGACTATGCATGCATTGTGAGATGCTGAAAAATGACAATCATAGAAATCACTCCGATTGCACTCACTATGATCAGGTCAATCGGTATTAACGCTGAAAAAGTTGAAGCTTTGTGGTTGCTAAACATGAATGATGATCTTAATCATCATAATCATATTGATCATCAAAAATAAGCATACAGTGCTTCCAACCAACTATCAATGCTATTACTCTCAATCGACATGCTAAGAAATTCCGCGAAAATCAATATGAATCACGACCAATCAACAACATCAATCATAGTGATCGTCAACGTATCAAAAATGAAAGCAAAATCAACCAGAATCATTCATCATTGCCATCACATACGCAGAATCATGGGCGGGATGATCATGATAGATCACCAATGATGAATATTGATCGTCATCGCAAACACTACCTTAATTTTGATCGGTAGCATTAAGTGCAGTGCAAGGAAAAATCAGAGGTAAGGCAATGCCTCAAGGGATATAGAGGTAATGTACTGGGTGGTTCGAGCTGTCACCCCCTCGTGAGCTTAGCCTCTATGCATGGCGAAGACGCCTTCGATAATTCCAGCCGGTTGACACAAGAGACAGACGTATTTTCATTTGGGAGCAAGGATGAAGGCCCTTGGGAGTAAACACAACTTAGCTGAAATTTGAGCTGTAGGTGTCCCTGCAACTTGAGTATTAGGAATCATGAGGTATGATCCCATGAAAGAGAATGTTAAGAACACCACACATAAGCACAGCTTGACTGTCACTTTGAGTTGGAAAAGTCGCTGATCTCTTACGTGTCAGTATTAGGAAATATAAGGCGTGGTCACATCAGCAAGAGAGGACCAGGATACTGTTCGATAATCATAGCTTCTCAGTGTCCTTAAACCTACTTCATGATTCATGGATCATATTAACCTTAAAATGGCACCACATCATGAGACAGGAACAGTACCCTGTTCGATAATCATAGCTTCTCAGTGTCCAAAAGTCAGAATTCATGAGTCACAGGAATCTTGAAATGACGTCACATGATGAGCAAGTACCAGTACACTGCTTGATAAGCATCGCTTCTCAGTGCATTAAAATCTACCCTGGGTAGGAAGCAAAGAAAAGGTTCTGGAGACGAGCTGCTGACAAAGAGTGAGAGACAATTTGAAATCAGAACAATTTCAATAAATATTGAAATGATTGAATTTGTGTTATGAATGCGCGCGAACGAGGAAACCGAATTACGGTCAGATACACATGGATCTATATGTATGCCTTTTAAATGCAAACTTCTTACGACTAGCTTAAGAAAAGGAAATAATTCTGTAGGGCATGTGTCTTGGTTGCACGATTACAGATCATCGCAACTACATTCCAGACATTTATTCATTTCATCCCATTCGTAAATTATTCATCAACCATTTGGGCAACACAAAAGGAATATCATTCTCATGTGTTCAATTGAAATTGTTAGAAGGTTTTATTCGAAAAGCCAAGATGCGTCTTTGTATTTATGAGCGACGACGTAGAGAGAGGACTATTTGTCGTTGATCAAACGCCACTTCGACGGAGAATTTTCCCGCTCATATCTCATAAAATCAGCTGAGACTGTTGGAAACTGCAAAGACTCAGACATATTTGACCGGTTTGTTTGTATTTTTCTTCCTCATTTTACTGCTCTGTCCAACAATTCGACAAATAATCGATTTGCTACAGTCTATACAGTGTCGTTCTGCAAGCATTGTTTTGTAAATTTTCCACTTGGCTCGAAATACATGCGACATTCGATTCTAGTGCTTCGCCGTGGATTAAAAATACTTTTCCGTGAATGTGCCAGTTTGAGATTGCACACATCTCTCATTTTAACAGTTTATCTACCAAATTACGAGCCTGCTTTAAAAGACCTATGCAATCAGCTCTGATTCACTTCAAAAGCAGTTTTCTGCGTTTGTTATGGTACGACAGATTATCAAATTGTGGGAGAGTTGATATGCCGTCCAATAGTACCTGCAGAAATCAGTTCGCTGAAAAGGAACATCATGCTATATTGCATAATACCTCTCGACGTTCAGTGCATGCAGTTTCAATGCCCTCGAAGTTGCAATATCTCTATGATATCTAAGACTAAAAATTTATCAAAAGGGTTAAAAATGCTCTCATAGTGATATCTGAGGATAAATTCTCATTGCCAAAATTTATCATGACCATCAATATAGAATTACTGGAAATGAAATCAGATTGCAAACTAAATGAAAAAATCACAGAAAACTCTCTTGCTGCAAGCTTGCATGCGTGCGTACATCGTTCACGAATATTGAAATGCTTGGGTGAATAAACACGAATATTGCAAACTGCTGGCTTTTCGTCTTCATTAGTTCTAGCCTGTATCCTCCATGTGCAAATCGTATTGCGTAGAAATGGATAAGCACCGTGAACGAGATCGCTTTGGTCTCACACACAAGCAGAAAAATAAATAATACGGCTTACTCTCTGTTTGGATGATAAAGGAAAAGCGGTGCAGGCTTTAGCACATCAGACAATCACAGAATTATGTGATGAAATCTGCATCTTGATAATCACTGGCAGTGAACGAACGGATTTGTTGAGAACAACTGAATCTGTTGCTCTAGTTTATCCTTCGTATATCGCCTAATTTTTCTTGAAAGATGCTTAAGATCTTCTCCAATGCAGCTTGGTGCAGAATTACTCGAAGCTAGCGGAATAACTCCATTGAGTTAATGACGGAAGTTTCACTCAGAAGTTGATAGCAAACTTTCAAAGTTTATGTATCACGACTCCCCTCAATCCCTCAACATTCATCAAAGTCATTTGATAGAAAAGTTGTCTCTTCCCTTTGGTACAGGGCTCTGAAATAGACAAAAATTGCATGCTCTGGTTGGATACGATTCGCTTGTAACATCAAGCTAATGGTTTCTTGGAATACTTTAACACGACCATCAAAGAATCGTTTGAATTAAACGCTTGAAATAATTTGACATGAACCGTCCAGGGAAGAAGAACTTCACATTTGCATCACGCCCTATCAACACTAAAAACATCGCTAAGCATACTTGATTCTAAGATTGGCCAAGAAAGGAATCAACGTTTTACGTTCTTGCGATTGCTTCCCTCTGCCTTTCTCAACGATATTATTTCTATTGTGTAACGTGCAGAATTCGAGTTTCAGAACCCTGCGTTATGATTCTGCACGTTCAGCCCCTTCACTACATCACGAGTCTCGTCAATACAGCAAGCCGAAACGAAAGGATGACAAAATCGTATCAAGAAAGATTGCTTCGAAACGAAAGGATGACAAAATCGTATCAAGAAAGATTGCTTGCGAGGTGGTAGTTAGAAAAACAAAGTTTGCATATTAACAGGTTACGGTGTCGCCATAAATAAAGCCTTTGAAGAGAATACAACAGTCTGTTAGCAGCCGACTGAATATTTATAAATGATAATGAATAAATAATCACTAGATAAACGTCTTTAAAAAGCACATTTTAGTGAAAACAGCTAGAGTGACCGAATGATTATCAATCTTGCAAGACTTTTTGCGAAACGATTCAAAAATGATATCACTTCAACTAAAAGCTTTTTCTGCTAGCACATCAAAGTGCAAACCAGCAAAGATGAAGATTCGTCACAGGTTTTTTTGGCCTCTGACAAATTTCAATTCGTTCAAAGTCCTTCTAATGTTTGAACATAAAGTTGGATGTCCTCCTGTTGCTTCAGGAACTTACGAAAAATCTTCAACTCTTAGAGATTCATGTCAAACTGGATATTGACACTGCGTCAAAGCTTAGTACAACGAATATATGAGATTTCAAATGAGTTGGACCAAAGGACATCAAAGATAGAAAATTCACAGTCCTAAAGCCATCAATCTTCACTAGCACAAACTTAAAACCATTCATCGGTCTTATTTTCAGTTTCTGAACCATGTCTCTCCAAAATCTTCTGTCATTAGCAATTTCAAAGGTGATAAATCTTATGACGCTGAGAAGCGACCCTTATCGAGAAGTGCTGTAGTCCATTCTCATGATGCGACGTCATTTCAAGATTCCTATGATTCACGAAAAATAAGGCAGATCTTCAGACACTGAGAGGGTACACTTATCGAGCAGAATATTGTGGTCTTCCCTCACGACGTGAACACCTGAAAGCTTTTGATTCGTACAACGGAAAGCTGGCGACTCCTCACGTCAAGAGAAAACTTGGTTGAAAGTTGGTCTCGAACCACTGACCGCAATGTCCCTCGGCGAGCAACTTAGCCACTACTATTTCCTTTCATATTAACTTGATTCGGCTTCCTTTCCCTCTACCAACTTCGAATACTTCAAAGCCTACTTGTTCCGATAAGGAACGTCAATATCATATGATGTCATCTTCAAAAACAACTGGGCTCTCATTTTGCAATCAATCACAATACCGAGAGGCTAAGCATTTGCATAAACCATACCAACTGATAGATGAAAGTGAATCAAGATAAAAAGCCACGAAAAAGGTATATCTTCTTTTAACTGATAATGAATATATTTCGATCTAATCAGAAGGGTCGTTAGAAACTTCCGTATTTTTCATCTTGTTCTGCGCTAAGCCAACTCTAGCCATAGCTAATCTGAAAGTTCGTTACAAAAACGTTCAGGAATCCTACTCACAATGCTCTAGACTGGCAGAAAAGTTTGATCCAGCTAATCACGAAGCTCGTCATAGACAAATTTCAACACAAGCTGGAATGTGCCCTTGCAAAGGACGCTAGGAATGGAAGAAGTGGAGCATGTCGACATCCAATGGCACAGTCTGTATAACAGTATGCTATGTAACCTCAGCTGCATGCCACATGCAGAGAGTACCCGTTTTGAGATAAAAGCTCTACGGTGAAAACCAGTCTGAAACACATCACTCTCAAAAACCGACAGTTCAACCCCGTCTTCTACATAAGATACAGTTTGCTTCTTTATCTACTCGCATGAGATCCATTCATTGAGCACTTTACTGCTGAAATCAAACGGGGGACTGGGTGTGCTGCAGATGAGCTGTGGCATTCCAAAGGACAGTTACGGTCCACGCAATTAGGTTAATAAGTCAAAATCTAACACGAGATATCTTATAGACTTCCCTCTTTATGAAAATATTTCTTTGCGCTGCTTTTTTGTTTTTTTTCTGCTATATCTTCTATCGGCTAATCGGGTTTAACCATTGTTTCCTAGCCTTGAATAATTCATCATAGCAACTAAAGAAAAAAGTTGCCTTTGTGCAATATAGCGAGTCTTTTGAAATGATTCTTGCCCAAGAATAATACAGATCTCAGCTGCCAACGCAGAATCGCGTATGTTTTGCAAGAGCACAGACGTAAACAAACAATTTTAGTCAGATAAGGTAAAGAAAAAGTTGATTTAATTTTCCCCGTTTTTTCTTCGGATCTGTCCAACTGTTGCTTCATACTGTTTTAATAGCGAAATTTCTACGTGACTGTGTCTATGACTAAACTTTGGCTTGAGATTAATATTTCACTACCAAATGTGAGACAGACCCACAGGACATAGGAGCAACGCAACTCTGTTTCTAAAAAGCAAGCTGATCGCACTCAACGCATTGAGTATTCCTGTTGTTTGCATCCGTTGTCATGAATCAAATGTTCTTGGTACCAGTAAGAAGAGACACAATATCAAGGTTCTGATAAGCAGACTGCATACTTCGTTGCATACTCGATTTCGAGCGCAGCAGAAACCAGAGACAGGGCTCTTGAGTTTTCCAAGGGAAGTGGATTTTATGAGGTGGTTTTCCACTGCCTTCCTCGCCAATGGCGCTTTAATTACAAAGAGGAATCGAACTGAAAACCAATGTGTTATGAGTCTGCATGTTAAACTGCTGCACCACAACAGCCGAGATGATTTTGAGAGAAGCAGAAACTAGAGCTTCTCTCTCTTAACCTATGGAGTTTTTCTGTTAAATATGAACGGTGTGAGCTAAGAATGCTATTGTGACAAGCTTACGTGCAGTCCGAGCCAACAATTCCAATGAAAGCAACCACAGCTGTGAATCTCTCAGTTACGCAAATATCTTCAATGCCTTATTCTGAATAACAAGTCAAAAATTCATTATTACATCATCAATGTCATCAACAATATCATCATTATGATTCTTCGATTGGTAAATGTTTTTCTTAATGAATACTGCCTGTTCTATAGTAGAACTCGCAAGCCTTAAAAAAACATCAAGCAGAAAAAACTTCTCTTAGAATACGCGATGTTCCAAGACGTGCATATTTTTGGGGTACTCGCATGTCATTCAGAATATCCAATCGCTCCAGAAATAATCTCACCTTTTCTTGAATTGATCCTAATGCTCAAACAGCAACCCCCACATTCTATGTATCTATTTTAGTTGGGCATATTTTGTTATTTTTTCAACTTCCTTATCAGCAAGAATTGCAACATCTATCATGAGACACTTTCTTCTTTCAACTTCATGTAAAACTATATATCGTTGTTTCCTTATTATTACCATTACTATCACCATCGCTGTCACTGCTACCATTCTGATTGTTGTTATAAGAGACTTCAAATAGCTTTTTCATGCCGGCAGCACAAAGGCTGCTCATTCCGATCGAATTGCATGTCAGGAATTCATGCGCTAGGTCAGAACAAGTGACTTGATGCTTTTTTCAAAAGCTTCGTCCCTTTTTGTTTATACTTTGAGCTGATAACAAAATTACCATGTCACATGGTAACAGAAAAATATGAGAATGGTATTTATCATGATTTGTTTAATTAATCTCGAAATAATGACGGATCGCATGAAGGAAAATTGGTAAGAGTGATGATAAAAAAAGTTATTAATAATGGCAGTGACGTAAAAGGTATTTATATAGTGACGTAAAAGATATTTATATACTGACATTTATCCAGGTGAGTCAAAGGGGCATTTAACGTATCAAAAAAATGCTAAAATTTTTTGGTAAAATGGCCTAATTGAAAATGCTGATCAAGTATAGTCATGAAATCATATACATAGATATATAAATATATATATATATATATATATATATATATATATATATATATATATATATATATATATATATATATATATATATATATATATATATATATATATATATGTGTGTGTGTGTGTGAATATATAAAATAGGCTACTTTTTAAGGCAAATTTATTGTACAATAAATTTTCCTCAAAAAGTAGCCTATTTTATATATTCACATTTTATCTGAGGCATGGCCACACACAAATGTTCAACATATATATATATTTATATATATATATATATCTATATATGTAAATTTATATATAAATATATATATTTATATATATATTTATTCATATATATATATATATATATATATATATATATATATATATATATATATATATATATATATATATATATATATATATATATATATATATATATATATATATATATATATTTATATATATATATATATCTATATATTTATATATATATATATCTATATATATATAAATCCTCTTAATTGTTAGACGATATATGACGCGGTTACATGTATATGTTGTATGTATGTAATTACATATTAATATGTAATTGCGTCTCAATTGTCTAACAATTAAGAAATGATAAAGGAGTCAGTTTTCCTGCTTGGTGCAGGAGATACTCACGAGGTTCGTCATCGAGACATCTTCGATTCATGAACCCATCAAAACATATAAATTTGCTTGAAGTATCTGCTGAAACCTTCGAAAGAAACCATTTCCCATAACAGTGGTAGGCTCCAAAGACGATATCCAACGTTCACAAGCATTTGCCTTGGTGCTTTTATCTTGTCTGTTGCACTGATATTTGCAATGTAGCTAGATCGGTAAGATCCAGCAAAATAGATTCAGACATGCCTGTATGGATTCTACCAAGCAGACGAAGGTAGATTTCAGGACATTGAGAAGTGATGCTTATCGAGCAGCGCCCTGGTCCTTCTTCTTTATGCTGGAAATCAGCCTCGAACCACTGACAGACTCGAACCACTGACCATAATATATGTGAGCCATTGTTTTAATGCTTAACTCAAACTCAACAATCTATTTGAAGAAAGAAGCAACTAAGAAGACAAGAACAGAGCCACTTAGGATAAAAGCTCAAGTGAAGATACAGAAGTGAAATTATTTGACCAGTTATAACAAGAGGTATGAGAACAAGTTTCAGACAAATTGATTATAAGGTAGCAAGTCAAAATAGGCCTTAGTCACCGCGAAAAGGGTTGACAAAAGACAACCTTCTTCTAGATGATCTAACAGCTCCGAAGTGTCATTTTGATAAGTTTAGCATTGAAATAAACCACACGTCCTATTTCTTCTCGAGCAGAGCAGGTACAAGTGAGGCAGGTCTTTGAAGAAAAGTTGATTTCTTGAGATAAACTGCAGAGCATACGCGATTTCGAAATTGACAGAAAGCAGAGAAGCAACTCTGAGATTTTTCTACTGTCATGAATATACTTTTACGAGGTGGCTTCGCGCTGCCTTCTTCACTAACAGCGCCTTCATTGTGAAACGCGCAAAATCGCCATAACACACAAGCGAAGAGCTTGTCACTATCCATTAACAGCATATTGAAAAACAATACCACATCATAAAGCTTTCATTTGCGAAATCTTGCAGAGAAATGATCATGGAAGTTGCGCTTTCATTTTGAGTCAAAATAATTCATGAGGCCTTATGACATTGACAAAGTGAAGCCGCTTTGAAGACAGCCGGAGTCGTTTACAGTTAGGACCAACACTACCATCGCTTGATACACACTGCGTTTTCTACTTATAGGAAGCCTGCATTTCAATTAATCCCCCTCAAAGCTTTCCTTTTTTCCCTTAGTCGGCTAAACTTGGATAAGAAATTTTTTTGTTTTTCCAACGTTTCGTGCAGGATGCCAAAAATTGACACTTGCTTCAGAGACACCCTGTTATTCGTGGATAATCCTGTTTGCAAACACGACTTCCAAAATCTCTCTACTCGCCTTTAGGCCAATTGAAAGTTTGTTCGCTGATGCAGTTAGCAAGTCGCTCTCTTTATCATGCTTAGAGAAGTTAGCATCGATGTACAATCTTACGGCAGCTGTGTTTGGGCACTGATTCTAATTCTGGTAGAGGGATTTGGACTTTGCGTTGAATTTCACATCCAAATCGATCATGCCAAACTCTATTGCGTTAAGATTGCACAGACAAACACCGCCATGCATAGATTTTTTTACCAAGCGAGATTTCATGTTTATCTTTCGGTTCAGATCTCAAGCAAAACTCAACACGGATGACCATCTCTTCTCACCAAATGAATTTCAACATGTTCTGATAGACATTTCTGTGTTCTTCGTACCTGTTTGTACCTAGCATCCAAAAGTACATTTGGAGTACTGAGCACTGATGCTTATCGAGCAATGTTCTAGTCATTTCTCAAAATGTCATGTCCTGTCAAGATTGCCATAATTCATGAATCATAATGTAGATTTTAGGATACTGAGAAGCCAGGCTTATCGAGCAGTGTCTGGCCCTTCTTCTCGATGTGACCACACTTCGTGTTTCAAACACCTGCATTACAGAGCTAGCAACTCTCCTTGCTCTAGGTGAAATTCTAGGTAGCTGTGGGACTAAAACTATCAACCACTGGGCCTTCAATGAAATTCTGGTGAGCCTTCCTTACTCATAACTTCAACAAGACATCCAAAGTTGAGGAAAATTGGCCTTTCTTCCATACCGGCCGGGAACAAAACCAAAATCTATGTCTACCGATGTTCTAAACCTTACAAAAGTGGCAGAAAAATACACCTTCAGTGAACTCACAAAACCGCTCGTAAATTTTACGTCCGTTGTCTGGTATTGGATGTTAAGACTTGCATCTTAAAGTGAACTACCGGATCTGCTTGGGAAAATGCAATATTATCGTAGTAGCAAAGCACACTCATTATCGCAGCACTTTCCTTTATTCGCAAAATTTTGTCACAATCACGAAGCATAAAAACGAGAAAAGTTTAACTGGAAGTACTTTTCACGCCTTCTGGACTCATTTCTAGGGGGCCCAAAATTTGGACGAGATCTAGCATTATTTAAGGAGCAGATCTGAAAGAAAAATACAAATTGGAAGCAAAGGCGTTCATTGCTTCATGGAGAGAATTCGAAGGGAGCTCTCGTTGCTTTGCCGAAATTTGGCCAATTGGGTAGACATGCAAACTAAACGTTTGTCTAGCCAGGAATTTCTTAAAATTAATGCAAATATGAAATTCCAGACAATGTTCACCGAGATTAATGAAGTAATTCTGCAGTAAGGTAAGCCGTTTGTGGTGGTAAAGACGACTTAATGGCTTCTATGCGAAATTTTCGCTCTTAATCGCGACAGTATCCTTATTGTCTAGGATGATTGAAAACAGTCGAATAAGCACCTACGGACTGAAGGGGATTGAGTGCACGAATTACCACAACATGCAATCATAAGGGGGTCCGAAAACTCGGGTCAAAAAGCTTACTAGGTGAGAAAGGTAATTGTTGCGATGCAGCACGAAAGCAGATCATTGAACTCTGCCACCCGGATAGATACAATATGGCCAATTTGAATTGATTAAAGATGATGAATAAGCATGGAAAGATGTCTGAGAATCAGATTAGGGCTATGTGTGTACTAGATCAGTGAGCAAGTAGCTGAGATTTGGTTTTTGCGATACAAGTTAATGAGAGGCCACGGCTAAACTGCTCAGCAAAGGGCTTAAAGTAATAATAAAAATGATAATGATAGTAATAATAATATTAATACAGGTATTAAAAGAGGAAGCCCTGTTCACTTGAAAGTGCTTAGGATACTATCACTGTTAAAGGATCCTTTGGACAGCGTAGAGATTAGGGAAAGTTCCCCAGTAGACGTCAGTCCTTCCCAACAGTGAGCATAAAAGTTTAGAAACATCTTCAGTCGTCTGTACTCATTTGGATTCTTGTGCAAATTCGGCCTGATGTCTTACTGTCCTTCTTGGGAAGTGAGCTAGATTCACAAAATGATCTACAAGCTGTGGCACCAACAGTTCAAGCATGGAACGGACACAGAGAGCTCTTACTGCTCTTAGACGTGATTTTGTTGGTGTTCTTACGTCAGTGTCGCATCGATAAAAGACAAGCACGGGTACTGCCCGATAAGCACGTCTTCTCAGTTTTTTGAAATCTGTCTCACGATTCGTGAATCATAGGAATTTTGAAATGATGTTGCACTTTGAGATAGGACGCAGGAGCGGAACACTGATCGATAAAAGCACCTCAGTACCTTGAAGTCTGCCTTCAGATGCACGAATCACAGTAGTCTTGACTAGAAGCTTCTTTTTAGTGAGTTCTGTTGGGGAAAGGCCATGGTGGTCTATACAAAGCCCCAACAAAGGAAGAAAGAAGAAAGCGAGCAGCTAAGAGGAGAAAGAGATAAGATCAAGTTTGTTGATCTTAGATTTGAAAGATGGCAAGTTTTAGGACTCAGGAAAGCAAGAAGAAGGCAAGACGTTCCATAAATTGCACGTTCTTGGGATGAATGATGATTGTGAGATAGGGTTCGGGAAGTAGGCAGTGAAACTTGGAAGCTACATTAGAAGCTGCATGAGTAGAAAGAACTAGAACACTACTAGAAAATCATTGAATTTTCCATGTCCTAAGATCTACTGCTGACGAAACACGAGTCGTGTGATTCACAAGGTGTGGTGAAATTGAAAATGAAGACCCGGATAATGAAACATTCTGCTTACAGAGGAGGCTACTTCGTCCCTGCAAATTAACTGTAAGCACAAAGATATTGAAAGAAACCGCAGAATTATCAAATAACACAAACTTTCAAGAAGCTTTTGAAAATTTGAATAAACATTATGAAAATTATTCTGGATTTCTTTTAAGATGCTAAAGCTCCAAGTCAAATGATCTTTATCATAGCTGAGAAAGTAATCTCTTGGCATTATCTATGCAAAACTGCTCATAAACAATCTTTAAGAGCGAGCTGTGAGCTTCAATGCATTGAGATTTCGTTTTCGATCTCGTGCAGAAAAGCGGAAACAATTTCGCCGTGCATAGGATCGTTAATCAGGGCATGAAATGTAGAATAATGGGGCCGAAACAAGACATTTTGTGCGGATCGAGAGGGAGGGCTCCTGCCAACAACTGGTTGGCTGTATAACTCAGGGGTCTCAAACTCAACTTACCTGGGGGCCGCTGGGGGCCGCTGGGGGCCGCTGGAGGCAGAATCTGGGTCGGACTGGGTCGCATCAGATTTTCCGCAAGAAAAGCTCTTATAAAAACACCCCAATGTTCTCAAACATCTTCATTTTGATTCAAGACGCGAGCAAAAATCTATCATCGCACGGACCGCGATTCTGAGACGCTTGGTTTAAAGCAATCATTGGCCATTAACCTCTGGCTAATTAAAGTGCCCGAGAGAGGCGACGTCACCTTTTTCTGTACGCAGAACAGGAGAATTTGCATCGATCCGCATCGGGGTAGACATTTCACAGCCTATTTCGGCCATCGTCAGAATCGTCATATCCTGATGGGGTGAAGGATGACCACAGATGCTTCTCCGATAGAGAAGCGAAAGGTGGAATAGCCTCTCAGCCGAGTCAACGCAGGCATCCTCCATGCATGGTTTTAAGAAAACTGTTTAGCGAGCGAGGTCTCTTACGTTGTATCTTTATTTTTTAATTTTGTGCCATTCGATTTTAATCATTGTAACCAATAAGTTACTGTTCGATTTAATCTAATTTACTGTTCGTGCCATTATCGTAGATTATAGTTGATGTTTTTGTTGGAGGGCCCCTTGCAAACCAGCTTATACTGATGGGAAGCCCTCCTTAAAAGAATTTAAAATGGTATATATGAAATATTTGAATTACATATAAAGGATGAAAAGAACTTAACAGCAACGTCATAATATATCTGTCTTTTTATGCAATACTAAGAATTTGGGCATCAAAAACATTTGCTCTTCATTCATTCATTCATTAATTCATTTATTCGTCATTACACTTCACTTACTTGGCGTTCATCAATTTAACTTTATCATTGATTGCATTTCAATACAATTCCTTGTTGGTTTAAATGAAAATTCTTATTTCTTATGTTTTAGATCATTTATTCAAATTTTTCTTCATTGAGTACTGACCAGGTATGAATATCAGTGAGCTTGAAAAGTGATGCTGATCGCGAATCAGAACTCGCTCATCCACACTTTTCCATTCATCTCCATTTCATTATTTCAATTTATAGCTATAATTATTTAGGAAACAGCAATTGATTTTGGCTCCATCTTATACATCGCTTGCCACATCTGTATTCGTGCGATTATTCAAGGAAGGTTTCTTCACAGCGAAGTGGCTTAAACGTGTGAAATAATCATATAACAGCGCAGGGTTATATGATAATGATAATACTCAATTTATTTACTGTTGGCCTCAAAATAATTACTTTAAGCTGACATTTACTTGAAAATTACAACTCTACAAACTGAACAGATCTCTACAAGCATCCTAAACTACTGTAATGCATCCTACACAACCTACAGTTGCAGCTCGCATCTTGCACGGTTCATAAAAAATCCAATTAGTGAGGAATTTGTGCCGTTATCATAGATCATAGTTGATGTTTTTGTCGGAGGGCCCCTTGAAAACCAGCTTATGCTGAAGGGCAACCCCCTTCAACGAATTTAAATATGAAATACATGAAAGCAGCAAGAAATCAACTCAAAAAATCCACTTCCCTGGGGAAAGCTCAAAGCTCTTTTCTGGCATCTGCAAAGCTCTTGAAGATCAAATATGCTATGCAGTTCGTTCTAAGAAATCGACTTTGATTGCAAAAGAAACTGGAAGCATTTTCTCGTTATTCTGCTAAGCTCAGCATGGAGTATGCTATGCAGATTTGATTGCTTCAGTACAACTCTCCGTTTCTCGACACAACCTTCACCTTTCATGCAAGCAGAGTCTAAGTCTTCCATAAATTCACTAGAGTAGCTGGACTTCCTTCTTGTGCACATCCGTTGTACTGCTGCTTTGAAGCTCTTTCAACAGATGCGTAAAAACCAGTCGGTACCAGCACGTCAGAGAAAGCGAGGCTGTGGAGAGCCAGCTCGGGCCCTGGAGTGTAGGATTGGGCCCCAAGGAGCTGGCTTTGGGGTTGATTTCGAAGGCACCTTCATGACACTTTCAAAGAGGTCGTTTTACAATAATAACCAATTTATTACCAACCAATTTTAATTTTCAGGCGCGGGTAATGGATCTCCCTCTCCCTGTCCTCTCTTCTCGACGCTCCTGAGCGTATAGAAAGATCTCTATAGCTAAGTGGCTTGACGATGAATCATATGATGATTCCATCGAGCTTCACCTTGAGCTTAATTTTCAATTGGAGTGAAGAGAGTCGCCAGCTCTCTGCGATTCCTGGAGCAGAAATAATCAAGTGAGCTCACATCGAGTGGAAGGACACGGAGACTGCTTGACAAGCATAATTCATCCTTGCACTAAAATCTGTCTGACAAATCGCGTCTTAGGAAGCACAAGGTGTGATCATATCGGGTCGAAGTACAAGACGTTTGGCAATGAGAGAAACTCTCAACTTGTCTTTCATTTTCCTTCGAATGCTAGGTGGAAGGCATGGGAGATACATGCCTTGCATGAGCTTTGGTGTAACAAAATCACTTCGATTCGACGTCATAAGCATGTGCGTCGTGGTAATTCGAGCCAATGAGACCGATCGAACATAGCAGCATTCTCTTTAGAGTAGCAACTGTAGTGCGATATGATGTTACGACAGAGGAGCGATTCCAATGGGATGAATTCGTTAAAAATGACTGATTCGAAAATCGAATGACGATCCTAACAGCTGCAAAATTTAACTGAGATGAGAGAAAGCTAGTTAACAGAGGGTGTTAAGCCAATTCAAACAGTTAGCCAAAACATGATATGGTTGGAGCCATTTCTCAGTGTTTTCATCAACTATCTTAAGCAAATTCCCAAAACTGCCAAGAGGAGTTACAGCATACAACTATGCAAGTGCTTGAAAATGTCCTACTCAATATCAATTCGAACAATGCGTCGATCATCATTTGGAAGCTTCATGCTCTGTCCAGTGTCCAACGAAAAGCTTCATATTATGAATCTATCTTGAATCCTTGTTGATTCAAAGGAAAGTTACCTAGAAGACTAGTAACTACAATATTTACAAGAATGCTTCAATACTGTAGCGTGTTCTCACCATAGGGTGGGCTTGATAATCATTTTTGATATTTCATAATTCAGCTGGGATTTTATGTGTGTTCTTTCTAGCATTTAGGATACTGTCAAGGTAAGCTTACCGAGCAAAGTCCTAGTCCCTCTTCTTAATGAGACGGCATTTCCCTGGAATTATAGAAAGCTGTTGAATCTCCTTAATGTACAGTCAAGTCCAGAGCTCGACTCGAACTATCGATCAATGAGTCCTTAGTGAAGGATTTCATTCAGTACAATCTCTTTTATTCATATTTCTCTTTCCCTTCTCATAAACTATGAACATTTCTTTCACGCTATTACCGTTCTGGTTTGATATTGCAGCGAAGTCTATCCTCAGTACATCAATATTGCAATTTAATTAATTCTTGCTATTCCATATCGATTTTAATTACTGTTCTCAAGTGGTGGGCCCCTTGTAAATCAGCGTTGGCTGAGGGGCTACCGTCCATTGATTGAATCAAAGGAATGAAAATGTCGCGAGGCTAATCACGGCGTCGCATACTCGATTTCGAGCATAGCAGAAACCAGAGACAGGGCTCTGAGCTTTTTCTAGGGAAGTGGAATTCATGAGGTGGTTTCGAGTTGCCTTCCTCACCAATGGCATTCTAAAAGTGACGCATGGAGGAATCGAACTGACAACCCCTTTGTTGTGAGTCCGCATGCTTAACCGCTGCGCCACGGCACCACTGCAAGGCTAGTTATGAGACTAGAAACTTGTTGTTCTTTTCAATGCTAACTTCATATCTTTTGCTTTTTAGTCCTAATGCAAGAAACGACTTGTGAATAAAGCGAATTCTAAGAACTGCATAGTTGCCGGCGAAGAGCTGCTCCATTGTTCCATCAGTCAACGCAAAAAGATCGGTGGCTATAAAACCTAGCTGAAATTCATCTTGAAAAGCAAATATTTTAGCAAGCCTTGTGCCAAATTAAAGTCCAATTTGCAAGACTATGATGAGAGTTACTTGGGATTTATAAGTGCCAGGATTGCAATTGAAGGCTTAAAAAGGAACAGGGCTTATAATATCACCTGAGATTGGAAAGAGATACGAAAGAGCGAAATGCAAGCAAGATACTGACGAATCGTTGCTGTTTGCAGCAACATTTGAAAACTTAGTAGATACTTTCCTGTTGAAGGTCTCTAGAAAACTCTTCGAGGAAAGCAAAATGAAGCAAATCGATTAAAGGACAATCAGGAGTAAACAGTGAATGAAGATCTCTGGGTGTAAGATTAAATGAAAAATAGTTTAAGGATTCTTCAGCTATGATATTTTTTATGTGGAAAAAGACTGAGAATTGCACCCGGTTGAAAATAATTGGCATGAAAATATAGGGAATTTTTAGGGATGAATAGAGAAGTGCATTCAAATAAGACAGAAAAAACATCGTGAGATTGTGGCAGGGACAAAACTCCAAAACAAAGAATAATTCTACCGTCACTTCCAGGGATAAAGAAATCGAATGTAATACGACCGGGAATTGTGCACGGCAAGGAATGGTCTGTTTAGCGAAGTGTGCGTTTAAAACGACCAAAGAAGGAAGCTTTTTGCAACACGTTACAAATGGGATTCCATTAAAATACTGTCTCGGCTTGATCACTTAAATAAAAGAGGACAGATATAAAAAAGAAAGAAAAATATTGAAGAAGTAACTAGCTTACAGTGAAAAAGATAAAGGACCAGCTTGTACAACGAGATACCAACTGGAACGGACCATTTTAAACAGATGCAGCAATACTCTGAAGACATCGGTAAACAAATGGCACTTTAATGCGACCAGTCTCTTTAGCAACTTGACTTAGACAGAAAAGCTACAGAAAGAAGATAACACTCAAACATGACTTCGGTCGACATATAGCGTCCTAAATCTAAAAATGCTAATTTAAGTTCTAAAGAGTAGGATTTTGGATCGAAAGGGAGCGGTTTAGGATCGAAAGGATCACAAAACACCAGTTTGGGATCAAAAGAGACGCATTTATGACTTTGGTAGATTAAGAAACACTGCGAAAAGCACAGGGAAGTACTCAAAACATGCTGGCATCCCAGTAGAGCTTGCTGCGTGCAAGAGAGCAAGGCCTAGGCAGAATAAAGACAGTGTTGATTAGAATACTCAAGGGAGAAGGTTGAACAAAAAATAGCAGACATCTCTATGCCCTTTCAAATGAATACTGAACTCGACACATGGTTTTCATGCGCAAACCAAGCTGCTTCGAGTTGGTTACCGATGGTAAACGGAGGCGAAGAGAAGAAAGACGACGACGAAGATCTAGACAGAGTCATTTTCAATATTTCGGGCAGAAAATTCGAGACATGGCGTTCTACTCTAGACCGCTACCCAACTACTCTACTGGGCAGCGACGAAAAAGACTACTTCTTCGAT
This sequence comes from Pseudorhiza aurosa, assembly GCA_964026355.1. Classification (NCBI taxonomy): domain Eukaryota; kingdom Metazoa; phylum Cnidaria; class Scyphozoa; order Rhizostomeae; family Lychnorhizidae; genus Pseudorhiza; species Pseudorhiza aurosa. The sequence goes on along the minus strand of OZ032127.1, from coordinate 4,727,206 downwards.
CAAGATACGAAAGAGTTCTTTTTCGACAGAGATCCCGAGCTATTTCGCTACATCTTGAACTATTATCGCAGCGGCAAACTGCATTACCCACGAGGCGAGTGTGCGTCGTCTTTTGACGATGAGTTATCGTTTTTCGGTATCAAAGACGACACGGTGTACGAGTGCTGTTGGAGCGAATTTACGGATAAAAAGAAGGAGTGCATCGGGCGTATAGAAGAGGCAGAGCAAGCACTTTTGGACGAAGAAGATGAGCCTGACGTCATGCAAATGACAAACCGAGAAAAACTGTACATGTGGTTCGAGAATCCGGACAGTGCTCTGATCGCGTCTTTGTTCTACTATATAACGGGATTTTTCATCGCAATTAGCGTCACGAGCACGGTAATTGAGACGATCAAGTGCAAAGGCGAACAGACTTGCGGTGAGGCATTCAAAGTCGTCTTTTTCGGGATAGAATCCGTTTGCGTCGTCGTCTTCACTCTTGAGTACACTGCCAGGCTCTACGCAGCACCAAATCGTTGCCAATTCGTTCGCGGGGTTTTAAGCATAATAGATGTAATTGCGATCTTGCCATTCTATGTGGGACTGTTCGTTACAAAAAGTACGATTAGCGGAGCTTTCGTTACTTTGCGGGTATTTCGCGTTTTTCGCGTATTCAAATTCAGTAGGCACTCGAAAGGACTTCGCATTCTTGGTTATACGCTGAAAAGCTGCGTATCCGAACTTGGATTCCTACTGTTTTCACTATCGATGGCAATTATCATTTTTGCGACTGTAATTTATTACGTTGAAAAGGAATCGAATAGCAGATTCAGCAGCATACCGGCCAGCTTTTGGTACACAATCGTAACTATGACGACACTAGGGTGAGTAATTTGTTTTGAAGTGCCTTATGATTCATCATTGGCATTGATCAAATCAGATATTGATTGACATGCAGGCACAAGATATAGGTCAATGGATGAATCAATAAAAGAATGAATGCATGAATAAAAGAATAAGTGAATGAATAAACGAATGAGTGAATGAATGAAAGAATGAGTGAATGAATAAAAGAATGAGTGAATCAATAAATGAATGAAGGAATGAATGAATGAATAAACGAATGAGTGAATGAATAAAAGAATGAGTGAATGAATAGACGAATGAGTGAATGAAGAAACGAATGAGTGAATGAATAAATGGATGAATAAATGAATAATTGAATGAATAAACGAATGAATAAACGAATGAGTGAATAAATGAGTGAATGAAGGAATGTATGAATGAATGAATAAATGAATAAATGAAATGAATGAAATGAATGTAATTGCTGCAAATTAATGTACAAATAAATGAAATGATGAGAGAAAAAAAAGCAAAAATAACGACCAATCATTGCTTCACACGAAGGAATACACCAGTAAACCATTCAGCTGGTCAAACAATCATTCAATCGTTCATTGAACCAACCGATCATATAATCACTCAAGCTCTTGATTTAGCTGGACATGAAAAACAGCTGGCGATCATAGAAATTAAAATCTTCCATCAAGCTCTCGCACACATTTCGCTCTAGCGAAGCTTGATACGTTTGGCTAGACCAATTAATCACGCTTTTAAGTATATTCAAGAATCATTTCACGCAACCATACACCTGGTTTTTTCAAGAGGAATACGCAATTAAAACTATCCAAAAACAGATGTCACATGGCCAAGTAATTAAAATGAGATGAAGGACAGGTGCAAATTTCCAGGAAACTCACAGTTCAACGGGACCTAAGGAGCACTGGAAGCTTCGGTAATCCCTTCAAACCAAAGTCGAGCGATCCACCGGTGCTGTTGGGATGCTTAAAAGTGATATTTCTAATCCATATTTAGACAGTTGAATCTGAATAATTCACCGTGGCTTTGTCATCGAACGAGGGATGAATAGAGCCGTGTCTTAGTCCATTGTCTCATAATACATCAACCAGAATTTATGCCGTTAACTAATTGGGTAAAGGTGATATGCTTGCGTAAAGGCGAAGCATATGATAGCAAGCAAGAACTACTTGGCTCCCTTTTGATTCTCATCGAGTTTCAACTTTTAACATAACGAAATATCATTTCCCTCCTCGAGAACCACTGCTGGTAGGCGTATTGGCGCTGATAGTGTTGCATCAGCTGCTGCCGAAATCTCGATGGACGATTCCTTTGCGGCTCGTTCAGTGATACGCATCAGACACGAAGCTTCCGATAAATCAACGTGTTCGTTTAATCAACGGAAATGGGACCGTCAAGAACTTGCTCGCTCGTGCTTAAATCCATATTCGTTGGGCACTAGGCCGATAGCAATGCTCACCTAGGATTCGAAAGGTTCCAGGCTCGACTTAGTATTCATCGAGGATTGAGGAATGAGTATCAAAGCTTATCATGGTGGATAGTAGCTGAGGCACTCTATCCAAGCCAAGAACCCACTAAGAACCTACTTGATCCCACATAATTATTATTTTTCCTAAACTTCATTTTGATATATAAACTAAACATAGAAAGCTCTCTAATAATAGGTAATATGTATTCGGCTGACCTAATTACAGGTATTTCTAGTGTAAAAAAATGAATGAATGAATAAATACTAAAATGACGATTAGAAAAAAAAAATAAAACAAAGATAATAGTAAAATAATATTAATAAAAATAATAGTAATAATAATAGGTAAAATGAGCAAATGCTTCAAAAGGGTAACCTATAAGTACCAGATAGAAGTACTGTTATAATTGGTGTCCTGATATTTAAGCATTTACAACTTAAAATAACTTAAGTCTAATATGGACCAAATCAGAGATACAGAGATTAAAGTTTCCCATGCTAAACTGCTTTTCTAAAAATTGTCTGAAAAGTAGTCTTGATTCGATCTTAGCATAAATGAAAGGGGGTAGTATTGCTTCTTGTTCGAATGATACCGACGTGAGACTACTCCACGTGATTTACTTGTGTCTTCTAGGTACGGTGATATGGTTCCAGTGACTGTCACAGGCAAAATAGTGGGAAGCATTTGCTCACTAAGTGGGGTGCTAGTGATCGCTCTTCCGGTTCCCGTCATAGTATCAAACTTCAGTCGCATTTATTTGAAACACCAGAGAGCTGAGAAGCGAAAAGCAAATCAGGTGCGTAAACGAGTGAAAAAGTCACCAACAGTTGACAAAACATGACACGAATGTCACTCCTCTTGTCTAGCAGTTAGTTAACTGGGTATCAGACGAATATTGCAAGACATAGCTGACTTTCCTCCTTCTTCGGCAACCTTGACAACAAACCACCCAACAAAACACCACTTCCTAATGTGTTGAGAGTCATTTCCGACCCCCTCTTTGATTAACAAGTTAAAGGTTTGAATTCGCTTCCATTAACGATTGAATCTAGCTCGTCTGTCTGAACTAGCAATATTTTGACTTGCGTTTTCGGCACGGCCCTTGAGAATCAGTCAGCCCCTCCTCTACTTCCTTCGACCATCCACGCTAGTAGATCGCTCTGAATGCTTTGACAATACGCAACACGGCCGAAACACTCTGGTTTATTCTTTTCAATAAAACTGGCCATTTCAGTAGTAGCTACAGTAGAACATATTCGAACCTTTCTACGCCTCGTGGAATGCACAATCTTCTCGCTTTGTAAATGCCGCAGCATGGTAACTCGGGCGTGCAAACTCACAACACAAGGGTACTGTGTTCGAGCAATGCTCAGGTCACAAGGAAAACATTATAAGCAACTGGAAGCTACCTCAAAAACTTATCCTTTGAGAGAGTATCGAAGCACTGTCTCTGGTTCTTGCTGAGCTGGAATCAAGAATGCTGTGCAGTTTTTGTCCAAGGTTCTAAATGAGAACACTGCAGATCTTACAGTCCGTCGTAATCTCTAGAGATCCCTACTTCCACTCATCAGAAAACACGACACCTCAACCGACTGTTTCAAACGAAGTTCCATGAGAGAACAAGGTTTCAACACGAGTTCTCTCACGTGCGAATCAGAATGCTTCTCAAGCCGGCTTATTATCTTGGCTTTCGAATCGGCTGATTCTGGACAGAAGACAGTGAACGATGAATTCAAAGCTCTTTCTTAACAATAAATGCAATTTCTCCTCAGCATTGCTGCCTTTTAAATGCCATTCATTGCTTCTAGGAATCTAAAAGTCACAAAGTGACCAGCATTCATGTATGTAATACTTCATCGGAAAACGGAAAAACAACAAAGCTAATGGTAAATTAATAAAAATACCTTCTTTCCGCCTGTTTTTATAATATTACATTTCGTGCTTCATTATATGCAACATCTTATGATGTTTGCATATGAAACAGGGATTTATCTACCATACATAAAAATTATCATTAGCATGTTGTCGTATGCTTGCAGCTCTCATTCGCTACAGTCCTAATTCCCGCTGAAAACTCATTCGTTTACATTCCGTCATATATTTTCCATGTGATACAAAACAGAAGAATTACTTTGAAAATGTAGGAAGACAAGAAAAGCTTTTTACGTGACACTCGAAAGCGTATCCGACGTGTTGCGTCCGGAAGAAGTGTCAGACAGAAACCTCAGATCTTATACCATGTCTTCCCTTTTCGATCAAACAACATATTTTCTGGCATGGACTCAACCATAATTGAGAACTCCTGATTCCAAAACAATCTTCCATTACAGAAAGGAGGAGAGGCCCTGCGAAGGACACTGCTCAGTAAAAATACATCAATATTTGACAGCAGGGAATCCAACAATCAGAATTTACATCATCTGCATGTAAGTATGCTTTTCTCTATGTATTTTACAGTCAACTCAAAACAGCACTGACCAAACCTACCTCTAAGATTGCAGAATATAGGATACGCAGCCGCCTTAGACATCTCAAGTTTCAACAGCAATCAGACAGACCGTCCACGTGGATTCCTTCAATGCCTAATGGGCCCGTTCTCTAAATGCGAAAATTTCCTTGAACCTTATTCACAAAGGTCTCTATGAGAAGTAGCAATTCTTGACCGGCCACTTTACCAAACAGGACACTTAATTGCGACGGAAACTTGATGACAACGGAAACTTGACGACAACGGACACTTGACGACAACGGACATTTGATGAGAACGGACACTTGATGACAACGGACATTTGACGACAACGGACACTTGATGACAACGGACATTTGATGACAACAGATACTTCCCAACAACGGGAATGGCCTATTAACGACGGCTTTCCAAAACAGATAAAGTAATAATAATGATCGTAAGCGGCACATCCATGCGGTTCAAAGGCACATTATATTATGGCCACTGCATGACAAACATTTTTTATGTATCAAAGCAAGTAATCTGCATATCAAATGTATGGGCTTATGTTTCTGCATTTCCCAGGAGATGAGACGAAGCGAATTGGACGCAAATATGATAAACGCATCTCCAACACCAAGTTACGCAAGCATGTTTGTGTCCTCAACCCCGCAATCAGTTCGAGGCAGCCCCATATTGAGATCGAGGTCGAATTCCTTACCAAACAACTATCTCAACCATGTGCAGGCAAATTTACGGGTAAACAAGAAGCGAAGCAGGAAGACGCAAAGCAACGGAAAGACGCAGAAGAAAGACAACAACTTGGTACGAAAACGGATGAACTTTACAAATAAGAACAAAAAAAGGAGCAGCTTCGACGGCTCTCATTCCTCAAACCACATCTCAAATGACAATCTGTCTCTGCGAGGCATCGGTCTGAGTCACTCCTCCAACATGAGACTCGCAGCGAGTTCGAGGCAAGGCGAACGAGACAGGTCAAAAGTTCGGACAATAAAGGACAGATTCGGATCCTACGTCACGAGGGGCTCGGATAGTATAGATTTTCGCGACATAAAATCGACTAGAACATCTCATTTGTAAAATTCTATAGTAGTTGACTATCAAATGACACTGCACATGGGCAAATGGGGAAGCAATCGAAGAGGGGGGCTTGAAGAAAATATCCCGTCCTGATCCCCCTAGAATAGGTATTTGAGACCTGGTATCAACGGACAGGGTAAGGATAGCACTTTTCCTCCTTTCTGCTTATATACGAGATAGTGATTGATTTGTCAGGAAGCTTCGGAATAGAGTATACAGCGGGTGAAAACCGAGGAATCTCCAACAGAAATCAGAAATCACAAGTTACATAACTAAGACGAATGGGAATGGGACAGAGCGCGTGACGTCATGTAGAGCGATGCATTGCCTAATCAGACACCTCCGACAATTTCATTTTATACATGCTCCCTCGTACCTTACATTCTCGCTTCAGACCCTGCGATGATAGCGAAAACTTTAATAACTGAAAATGGATGCCAATAAGGCCACGTGGCCAAGTAACGATGGAATACTTAGCCAAGCGATGGAATACTAATAATGTTAGCGCACTCCCTTAATCAAAGCATATTTGCACGTAGAGACGAAGTAGGTTGGACGGCAATTTTTACTTCTGTGTAGCAAAAGTAGAATCTGATTTTGAAAACGAATGAATTGTAGAATGATTTTGAACTCGGTCGACTATGACCATCGTAGATAGAAGAAAGAATAGCAGAAAATTGAAAATGGCGATTTCAATCGAGTTGGTCTCTGCTACAACCTATTGATTTCATCATTCGGGAAAATTGCAATGGAATCACGCATCGATTTCAGAACCAATATATCAATCAATCAATCAGGCAATCAAGCAATCATCAATCAAGCAATCATCAATCAATCAATCACTCCGGCATTCAATCAGGCAATTAATAAACATTCAAGTATTGTGCCAAGGAATCACTCAAACCATCAATGACTTCCCCAATAACAAGAGCTTCGAGAGACCTCCACTGGTTTCCTGTTGTATACAGAATTCAATGCAAGGCGTCGCTGCTGACATTCAAATATATTAGAAGCATGGCTGCCGAATGCCTGGTTAATCTATTTAAGAGGGACAAACTCATCAATAAGAAGACGAAGTAGCATTAGAGGACGAGTACAGGAGTACAGAGAGCTCACTTGGTGCTAACAGCTGGTAATCAATCAGCCAATCGATCAATCAATCAACCGATCAAGCAATCAACCGATCAAGCAATCAACTGATCAATCAGCCAATCAAGCAAGCAATCAACCAATCAATCATCCAATCGATCAATCAATCAACCAATCAATTAACTGATCAAGCAATCAAGCGATCAAGAAATCCTCCCATCAATCAATCAATCAATCAACCGATCAAGCAATCAACCAATTAATCAGCCAATTAATCAATCAACCATTCAACCAATCAATCATTTGTCCAATCAACAGATCAATCAGCCAGTTGATCAATCAATCAACTGATCAATCAATCGTCCAATCAATCAATCAACCAATCACTCAGTCAATCTATCAATCAATCAACCAATCAATTGATTGTCCAATCAATCAACCAATCAATCAATCATTTGACCAGTCCATTGAGTGATGAATTGATTTATCAGTCAATCAATGAATCATTTATTCAATCACTTGTTCAACCAATCAATCAATTAATCCATCAATCAATGTGTGAGCCATACAACTTCACCCAAAATATTACCAGTTTCTGTCAGTTTTTGCACAAATCTGCAATCTATGATTCAACATCTCCGCCTGCTATATAGTACTCTAAACCCATCTATGATCAACAACTGGTATGCTTTCAAAAGTAAAAAAAGATTGATGCTGTATGGGAAGACATCAAGCAAACATACTTATATAGTTCGGCAGCAAAGGCACCAACTGAGCAAGAATCTTTAAATCGCCATCCGATCCCCTTAATGTGGAGACATTTGATTGACTCCAGTATCCCCAGGGCGCAGAAACAGCCCCTCAAGTACAAGGGCATGTCACTGCACAGCAAATCCAGTGACTTTGCACCTTACAAAACTGATGAGATTTGATAGCAAAAAAATTGTAAAAGGTAAGAAGGAAATACTTTTTATATGCTTCAATCTGTTAATTCACGATTCTCATCAGGTTTAGCTAGCTCAATAACAGCATTATACACTGCCGACTGTTTCTGTTCTGTGTCTATCATCTCTTCCTTTCCATCAGCTAAAAAATAATGTTAACATCACAGGACTTTCTCTACAGGACAGTAAAAAATCATGCATCAATTACATCCTAACTCTAAGTTAGAAAGTACCACACAAAAAGTTAATCTCTCTTCCAAAAGAGTACTTAGACTGGCTTTCTGATTCTGATGCAGAATTTTGCAGCTAAATTTTTTCAATTTACATACTATACGTGCTTCATTCCGAATATTTGTCAAATATCATAAAAGCTTTTTATATCAACTGTGGTATAATAACAATTACGGTAAGTTTTTGTCTGCTACAAGACCCAAAAGGACACCATGCTTTGTTACACAAATGGAAAACGGACCAGATGGAGACAGCTGGATTGCATACACATGCAAAACACAAAATATTTTTTGTCTTTCTAAATTATCATAACTGTGAGAAACTCACCAAAAATCAGCTTTAATTCTGAAGGATTTTCGTCATCAAAATTGCAATTAAAAACAGTCTGTGGATTTCTGTATTTGAGTTGTGGGATGTTCTCATATATAAATCTCCTGCAAAATCAATGGAGACACTTATTGGTTGGCAGCTCTTAAATTCATTTCTGACCAACCGTTGCTCAAGATAGAGACGTGTGGAAACTTGAGGACGCGGAGGAGAGAACCACTTCCCGGCTACTTAGCCGAACCTTGATGATTCTCTTAAAATTTAAGCTTTCTTCTGAGAGTTTAGAAACTTTTGTCAACTTAAAATCAATACTTAATAATTGTTTGCCTCTTTTGAAATGAGATGCACCTCTTTTCAGCGCATAGAAATCTACAGTCGTGCTGTGCAGGAAAATTTGCTACATACGCAACATCAGCTAAAGAGTAGAAATCTGCTCTAACTTCAAATCCGCAGTCAGTTTTGTTTCATTTTCATTTTTTCATTTCTAAAATAAACTATTAAATGCTGCAAAAAGCATCTTTACAATTCTCCTTTAGGTCTCAAACTGCACTTAATCCAAAAATTCATTGGGGAAACTTCAAGATTGCAAAAGACGGTCTAGAGGCTTCTTGTCTTGGCTTCATAAACTTTTTTGGTCAGCCTTTTGTAGACTTTTCAGTTCTTGTGCTGAAATTCCTTTCTAAACAGAATAAATTCCTCTCTTCTTCCTGACTTGGTAAGAGCTTTGTGTAGGCCATCATGGCCTTTCCCCAACATAACTCTATAAAAACAGTCTTCGGCCCATGCTTTTTTAACATAAAGGCTTACATATATGTGACATTCTTTACATAGAAATTAGAAAAATATGACAAAAATTATGTCATAAGTTGAAAATCAAATGCTTTCTCCCCAGTTAAAAAAGGTCAAATTAGCTTTCAGTTGGCACCTACCGTGTTTTGCCTCGCTGTAAGGATGCCTTAATGTTTACCGAAGTTGCGAGAAAATATCTGCTATTAATTGACATGATTGATAAGAATTGTAAAAATAGTCACTACGAATCAGTTTACTTTCAATAAAAAGTCGAAGCAAGTAGTTTAATGGAATAACAGCCAAACTTAATCTGACCTGAAAGATTGGCTTGCTGAGCCAGGTAAATTTGTGGTAACACTTTTCACATCTTCCTTGAAACAATGATTACACTGTTGCAAATGCTCTAAAGTTCTCTGCACATAATATCGTCCAAGTCGTCCTCCGTGCGACTGGACATAAAGGGCATACTTGACAGCTTCCACAGCTTTTTGTCGACCGCCCGCCATTACTCAAAATCCTGCATCCGAATTGGTTATGAGGCAGATGAAGCATGGTTCAGTTCCATATGAGGCTAATTCAATATGCTTTGACATTCATTTTGTAATGGTGAAATTCTGTAAAATCTGATTTGGTTCAATGCAAAATATTGATAAAAATGCCTAAAGGACGATTTCCGTTTTTGAGAACGATTGAATACTTGTCTGCAGGCAGAATAAATTTTAAGAAGAGCTTAAAGACATTGACAGTGAGCTTTACCAGTCAAAGAACAAGTCTTGGCTTGAGGTATGCTGATTATGAAGCCAACCAATGATCTGTCTCATTGTATTACTGTATGTTGCTACCTTTATGCCTGATTCAAGAGGAAATTCATCATTGATAAATAAGTAGTCTTTAAATGGGATCTGCAGATTGCAGTGCTTTTTCATATCATTACTAGCTACAAGGCATTTGCAATTTCTTTTAGATGACTGAGATATCACCAAGCTTGCATGATATTTCTGATTCGATTTTGTTCTAGAAATTTCATTCTGCGTGACGTTCCCCAGATCCAGTACAAAAACCCTACAGTGCAGATTGTGACATTTAGGAATGCAACAGAGTTTCCCCAAATAAAGTTATATTTTGGTGAGTGGAAACCAAATATGTAATGCATTCAGAATTCAGTTTCAATTCAGTTTCAGTTTACTTTCGATTCCAGAATTCAGTTTACATGACTCAGAGAGTTGTTACGTGTAAAGGAAAGATTATATTTCATGCAAAATCAATTAAATCGACTGATACTAACGAGAAATGAGCACAACCAATTGCCAGTAGGGACTGGCTCAAATGTATGAACTCCCCCAATAGGTAAACAAATTGAGGAGGAAGCCTCCTATCTTAATTAGTTGTTATACACCATGATAATGATTCTAACAATGATTAATGATTATTATAATTGTTGTAATGGTAAGTATCATAATGGAAATAGCAATATAGGATATCTGTAGAGGAAAGCCATTTCGGTAATGATTGTTAATACTGTCAAATAATGGTCAAATAAATAAACTACCATAGATTTTTTTATTAAACTTATCGTTTGAAATGTATCAAATTTTGAACAGCGAAAGCTGCTTGATGCCCATCAACCATGGGGGTGGTTGTTGGTGTTCTCATCAATGACCGCTCTCCGCACTTCAGTTTTGATGAATTTGAATAGTCAAATAAAATAGTCATTTAGATGTAGATGAAAAGTATACTAGGTAAGAAATTAGTGCAAGAAACTAATACTAGCAAAAAAATAAGCAAAATGGGTTGCATGCAGGGAGCAGCTTGGAAGGAGGAGCTAACGCAACAGTTAAGACTAATCAAAGAGGGAGCCTCCTTTCTTTTTTTTCAGTGGGTGATGTTGAGGAAAAGCCATGGTGGCCTATACAAAGCCCCAACAAAGGAAGAAAGAGGAAAGCGAAAGGCTAAGAGAGAGAGATCAGATCAAGTTTATTGATCTTAGATTTGAAAGATGGCAAGTTGTGGGACTCGGGAAAGCAAGAAGAAGGCAAGACGTTCCATAAATTGCATGTTCTTGGGATGAATGATGATTTGTGGGATAGAGTTTGTGAAGTAGGCAGTGAAACTTGGAAAGGGTGTGAATGAGTTTTAATAGTTAATGAAGCAGTTTCAGTAAACTTTGATGTTAGAATAATTAGATACTTGAGCATTAATGTATTTGGAAATGGAGTGAAAAATCAAATTAGTTCCAGAAATTAGTTAGCCTTATTCAATAAGTAGATTTTTTATTTTGTTTGCTTGTTTTGCTTTCATCTATTGTTAGCGAAAAATTCATGTACATAGTATAATGCAACGTACTCTTCTCTGCAGATGATGGACAGAAAACCTTGATAGATGTGGATGGAAAAAATGCAGATGAAATTCTAAACCTTGTCGACTTGGTTGGAGGGGCAACAGCAAGGTGAGAAAAAAGAGTTCATGATCATTCAACTTTGTTTCCACAGGATTCACAAATCTCACATTGGCCAGGAAAAGTAGAGTTGTCAACTTGATGTTAATTGATTAACTGATTGACTGATTCTTGTTCAATGATTGATTGATGCATGAATTGAGCCATTGGCAGTATGCACTAGATGCATCATTGGTGCTGGTCCTTGTAACATTATGGGAATTTTGTGAGAATTGGCAAAATAATGGCCTAAGACAGCTTAGGCTGATTCAACTTCAACAAAGAAACAACAATGCTTCATCACACCTCATGGCAATATAAGTTTACGTGACTTAGTAATGTGACATAATGGCATTCGCATAACGCTGCAGTCCCAAGCCTGGGTAAGTGGGAAGGGTTTGCAGCAGGAAGGCCCTTCAGCTGTAAATGGGACAGCTTCTCACCACTGATCATAGCAAGTTCATTGTAGCATCATGTTCTTTGTAGGGGACTGTAACTTATTTCTTTGTTACTTATTGATTGGTTTATCTATTGATAAATTTATTTGCTGCTTTTTTGAGCCATTTGGATTAATTGACTGGTTCATGTATTGATCAACTGATTTGCTGCTTGATTGTATGATTCAAAATAATTGTTTGATTCATCTATTGATCAGCTAATTGATTGATTGACTGACTGACTGACTGACTGACTGACTGACTGGCTGGCTGACTGAATTCTAGCTGGTTGATTGAATGGCCGGCTTGAATTGACGGATACGGATTCATCTATCTATTCAAACATTGGTTGATTGGCGTATTTATTGATTAATTGAATCATCCCTTGATTGCTAATGATTATGTTTCCTTGTAGTGAAATGGAAAGAAGAGAAGAAGAAAAGTACCCTGGTAAAAAAAACCCAGCCAATTTTGGACGATTTGGGAACTGTTTTTGTATATGTGAAAAACCTGGCCAAGTGCCATGCAGTTCAAAAGTTGTTAGGAAAGGCATAAAAGAGTGGCACAATAAGAATAAAGATACATAGCTGTCAGCAAATGTTTATGTAAAAACCCTTTTCTTCAATTCTGTCACCAAATTATCAATGTATTTGATACTTATTATAACTAGCGTGATTTTTGGCTCTTTTTTCAAGACTTATTGCATTTATCAAAGATTCAACCTCTGTTTAACACGGAAAATTTTTGCAAGCTAATAGATTGCATTTATCAAAGATTTAACCTCTGTTTAACAAGGAAAAATTTTTGAAAGCTAATAGATTGCATTTATCAAAGATTCAACTGACAAGGAATTTTTGGAAGCCAATCGAGTAATACTCTTCTTTGAGATTAAGATTCTTTTCTTAACAAAAGTAAATCACTAGGTCAAGATACAAATTTTTGAATGGTGTATCTTTACTTGCACGTTTTAACCATCCATTAGGAAATCTTGAAGAATGCAAGATAGGGTTGCCAGTTCTTTCACCCAAGTTTTGATCTTATTCTTTGTTTATCTTCAAGTTTGACTTTTCAGATAATTATCTTTTAGAAAGACCTAGAAATGTACATAGATAAGTCTGTTTTGCCAATTTTTGCTTGGGCGGCTACTTAATTTTGGCCAGTTGTGCACATCTTAGTTGAAAAGTGATTTTGACGCAATGAGGATCTGTGGGTAACCCAGAACGTTTGATTGGCCAAACATTTGAATCTTCCAACTCAAGATCACCACCTCTGCTAACTGTCAAAGCCAGAAGACAAGTTGGAAGATGAAGTTTGTTGATATTTCTTGATGCCTTGGAAAAGGCAGTCATCATTCCGAAGAGGACGGTTAAACCAATGCTGTGTCGTCACAACTAAAGTAATGATCTTCTAGAAAGTCTAGTACAGCAGTTGTACTGCTTAGATTGTTGAAGACAAGGCGTTCTAGGAAGCAAAAAATGAATAATTAGGGTAAGAGATTGGGGCAGCCGTCTACAGTATAAAGTTTCCGGGTGAAAAAAAGCATAAATGGAATGCATATCGCGTCAAAAAAAAGAACAACCAAGAAATGAAAACTTGTTTCCCTGGCACTTGTCAATGCATCAATGCCAAAAAGATAGAGATTAAGTTTTGAATATGACGTTAAGCTAATGATGATACAAATAATCATCTTAAGCAGACTTAGGGAGTAGTGCTACAAAAACACGCTTGCGGCGTTGCATACTCGATTTCAAGCGTAGCAGAAATCAGAGAAAGGGCTCTGAGTTTTTTCTAGGGAAGTGAACTTTATGAGGCGAGTTCCTGTTGCCTTCCTCACCAAAGGCGATTTTATTGGGACACATGTAGGATTCGAACTCACGACCCCTGTGTTATCAGCCCCCGCATACTCAACCACCACATCACGGCACCACTCAGTAAGCATTACCCTACTGGATAATTTTCATGACCATTAAAACCCAGGATTTTAGGCCTTGATTTGGCTACAAAACTCAAAGATATTTAGAAGTATCCTTCCATTTTCAAAGTGTTAGAAAATGTTCCATGTCTTAAGTAAATATTTATCAATAAGGAGGCAATTCCAGGTTTGCCCAAGGTTTATTTCTGGAACAGAAGATGCAGTCAGTGGTACGTGGAGGAGATGTTGGCTATGCTGTAATTGAGATAGCGTTGGTTGATGTTTTTTATTCAGATAGTGAGAGCCAATAGTACAAAAGAGGAAGGCTCCAATCTAAAAAGGAGGGGCGTCAGAAATAATTACGTGAGTAGATGGAATGTGGTCACTTACCAGCTTTTGACTGGACCTTTTCCAACATGAACATTAGATGATGATGAAACTGAGTAAAATGGGTTCCTAATGATAACGAAATATTTACCTAGAATAAAGGAAAAGCAACGCTGTCTGAGTGCAGGTCAAGAAGAAAAATATGGGAAGGGGGGTGGAAGTGACCACTTGGTGATTGTGATAAATAAATTGTCAGAAATCTAGGGTGTATTAGGGACATAAATGACATTGTCAATGTGGCAACTGCTAATCCCTTCTTCTACTTCGACGCCTACTTTGCTTTCTTCCACTTCTTTAGCGCACACTTCTTCCTTTTCTTCTTCCTCCATTTCTGCATCTGGCCTTAATCCCATT
>OZ032127.1:4692419-4707419 GCA_964026355.1 Pseudorhiza aurosa | reverse complement strand
GGAGCAATGAAAAAATGAATGAGTGAGTAAATGAATGAGTCCATAAATCAATGATTGAACGGGTGTGTGGTTTACTGGGCCGCATGCTGAGCAAGAGACTAAATGTGATTTGGCCAGATAAGTGGGTCATTGAGACAGAAGTGCTGTGGTAAAATGGAAAACGTAGAAAATTATGCAACAATGCTTAATTTGATTTGAGAATTCTTAAAATAGATTTAAAAAAGCAAATCAAGGAAAAGTCACCTTTGTTTGTCACAAATTCACAGTCTCTGGCTTTGGCAGACTTCACAAATGATTCTGAGATGATCATTGGGGTATATGCCAAGTCACATCCATATCTTTATGACATTCAAATGGAAAATGACAATAATACCATCAATATATTGCAAGTTAAATGCCTCATCCAAAAGATGTTAAGTCTGTCCAGATAAATTTTCCTAATAATACCAAAAACATTTTTCATTTAAAGAATATTGAAATGGAACTGAAACTTTAACTAATAAAGAAGGTGATACATTTGTGTCAAAAGAGATACTCAAAAATTACAAAGCTCCAATCACAAAAGCTACATCAAAAGAATTGCATGAAGAATTATCTTTAATGTTTATCTTAAATCTGTGAGCTTAAACGAACCCAAGCAATTTTAATTGAACTGGAGCATATGACCATTCTATCAATAGGAATGAAGTAAGCAAAATGATCTTAACAAAAGAAAAACTAATTTTATACTTACTTTCTGACAAGTGTTCGAAATGGTAGCCTGAAAAGACAAGAAGAAAATGAGTGCACTACATTTTGAAAGCAAGAAAAAACAATGGTGGATAATGAAGACCTTTGTACATTCAAGCATCAAAAGTTCAGCTCAGTTCAGTTCTTATCATTAAAATTCCACTGCATTAAATTCATACAGAAAAATTAATATAATAAAATAAAATGAAATACAATGATGGTGCGAATAAAAATGAGAAAATAAGTATAATCATAATTACCATATTAAAGATTCATGGTGAAGGAAAAAGTAGAAATGGTTTAGAAAAAAATTAAAGAAGCTGCAGTTATCCTTAAAGATTGGAAAAAGCCAATTGGAAAAAGTTTGAATAATGACCTGGCTCTTTCAAGTGTTCTACCAAGCATCTTAATGGTACTGATCAGTTATACTTATGGAAACCTGGTTTTACCAAAGAATGATGCAAAAATGGCGGGTGAGAAGATCTTTAATGAATGCATACAGAAAATGGTGGGAATATCAAGAAGCTTGATGATGACGATAAGAAGAAAACAGCCAAGATTTATTGGTCTAGAAAAGCTGGTGTTGGAAGGCAAGATCAACGGGAAGAGAGACAATATGGCAGAAGGAGATGCAACTTCATGGAGAGATTGGCGTCCACTGTTGGATACAGTGCAGTGGGGGTTTGTGGCAGGCAGGTGATGTTTGGTTGGTTTCAGAGACATGGTGGTCAATACTAATGCTACAGTGCCATGGCAACGTCTTTAAAGGGACCAAACCACATTTAGTGTTTTTATAAATGAAAAGCTTAAAACTTTCTTCAGTGTAACTAAAATCAAGCTCAAGATGGTGTTGTGGTCTGCCCATTCCCAAATCGTATAGAGTTTGGAATCAGAAAATACGCTAATGTCTCCACTACGCAGTACGCAACTAACTAGCTCATGTTAAACATGTTATTCAAAAAAATTCTATTCAACTAACCCAGAGGTATTGTCCGTAGCTAAGCACTACATCTCTTCCCTTTTTAGAAAAATGTAAAATTATGAAGTCTGAAATGAAGTGTCTTGATCACTAAGCTGTCCTTATGCTATTTCAGGTTGAGTGTGGCAAATAAAAAAGATGGAGGCTCTGTCAAACATTCACACAGGCCTACCAGTATCATTGCTCATTTGTCACCACCTGCTACGTTCGTTTAACATAACATAATATAATCAAGCACCTATTTTTCTAGCTGCATAAGCTACACCCTGGAGAGACAAAGGAGTCCCTTACGGGGAAAGCGATGAAAATTGGAAAACACCAGCCTTTCATGAAGAGAGAAACGTTTTAGGACATTCATTGAAGGCTTTTCAAAAATCTGAAAATTGCAATGAATGAGGCGGGTAGATATATAGGGAATCTTTCCAAATGACAAGAGTTATACGAAGAACAAGATTTGGAGAAATGATTAGAGTAATAGATCCCTTTTGCATGAATTAAAAAACTTTATAATCAAAGGTATGAGCAAGGCTTTATCACTTACTTTGAATACCTCACCATGGGGGCACAAATTCGGACGATTTCTCTTTCACTGTCATTGAAAAGTCCCATCACGTCCGCCATATCGCCTCACGTTGGATTGCTGGAATCCCTGTCAGATACAAAGTGTTGTAGTTGTTGCCGCAGACAATGTGGAGAGATGGTGGGAAAAGCTCGATCATGTGCGATCAGTTTGATCAGTGCAATCAGTACGATCAATGGAGTGAGCGCAACCATTGCTATCAGTGTGATAAGTAAGATGAAGGCGATCAGGGTGATCAGGGACGCCAATGTGATCTATAACATGACCACTATCAGCATGATCATCGGAATCAGCTCAATCAATGCTATCAAGGTGAATCAGGTCGGATCAGGTCGGATCAGGTCACGCACATGTGGCTATTGGGGCACCGACACGTCCTCTTCTGTTATCCTTCGTATTCAACCATTCGTACGCAGGCCACTGCCGATTCTTAGGTCCAAATCTTCGCGTCTTTCATCCAGTTGCTCTGCGACCGACCGTGACATGATGTGGGGAATATCCTTAAGAGCCCTGCTGCCCTGTAGAAAACTCCCTGTGACACTAAAAATCTCACTTAGATAAAACCAGTATGATGAGAATCGCAAATAGAAAGGCAACCTCGTATCTTCTCTGATCCGATCTGTATTCTACTAAAAAATACCCTGTATTTATATGATTTTCAAGATGCCCCTGGTTATAGAAACCGGGTCATTTCTACAGCAGGCCACTGCCTATTGTTAGGTCCAAATCTTCGCGTCTTTCATCCAGTTGCTCTGCGACCGACCGCGACATGACTCTCCCTCCACCTCCTGTATATCACTGTTTGAGCCAGTATGCCTGGCCTCCTCGTCGCATGTCCAAACAAAGGTGAACAGTAACATAAAAACGATCGGCGCGATTAGTAACAGCATTACGATCACCGAAATCAGCTCAATCCGCGTGATCAACCCTTCACTTTATGATTGCTTCAAAAGATGTTATTTGTCAAAGCAAAAAGAAAAAGCAGCAATATTGCGTACGAATTCTAGCAGAAACCTCCCCTCGCACGGGGCCATTAAGGGATTTTTATCAGAAGGAACAGAATCTTAATTCCTGGAGCTAATACGATATTAACTCCTCTTCCAGAATTCTCTTTGACTTAAATCAAATAATTTATTTTTCTTTCCTTTTTCTTTGAATTTGTTAGCGGAGGCTGAATATGGGTAGCTATAAATTTGATGTAAGCCTGCAGCAACACCGCTTATGCCCTCATAGTTTCTTCTGAGAACTCATTTACCGACATCAGAAGGATGGAAAGTTTATTTGGCTGTTTTCTTGTGGTTAATGGTTCTGACGATGGTATTCAAACCCACGCAAGTAAATCCTACTACTGTAGATTCGAAACACTGCACCTTAACCACCCGTCCATGCCACCTTAACCACCTGTCCGTGCCACCTTAAACACCGGTCCATGCCACCTTTCCATCACTTTACTGTGGAAGTCCTGCATTTTAAGGAAATTTTTTATGCTGATATGATTATCTCACTTGAGACGCTGCTAACCTCTGGATTTCTCTCTTTGTCGCTTCCTGGAGTCGTACGACATGTCCCTTTTCCAATCTAATGTCAATCGCTTTCTTTAATCTTCATTCTGGTCTATCATTAACTTCTTCCCTGTAGCTTCCTACACTTTTAATGGCTTTTGTCCAATTTTTTGGAGTGACTTAAATAAAAAGATAAAAAGATTACCCGTTGCTCCTGCATGCTTCTCTTCTTTGCAAGTTTTCCCCGACTGCCATTCCACTTTGAAGGTTCGACTTCCTCTTTTCCAGATTTTTCCTTCCTTCCCGATTCCCTTTCTTTCCTGCTTTTAGTTGTCTTGCCTACTCGATTTCACCATAACAGAAACCAGGGACAGGGCTCTCAGCTTTTTATAAGAAACTGGACATTATTACGTGGTTTCCCATTGCCTTCCTCACCAATGCCCTTTTTAGTGGCACGCGGAGGAATCGAACTGACAACCTCCTGCGTTACGAGCCGCGTGCTTAACTACTGCACACGGCACCCTTTTTCTTACGTACATAAATTTATCGCTTGCTCCCCCCACTATTTCATCAGTTAATTGTTTAATGCATCTATCCTCTGTTTACTTTTCCCTTTCGCCGTGCTAGTCCTTCGTGCTTTCCTTACCTCATTTGCTTTGTCATCTTCAGTTCTTATTCGACTCAACTCTTCCGCCTTTAACTGCATTCAGTCTTTCAACTTCCTCTCTCCCACGCACCTTCTGGCAATGGTTTATCTCATCCCAACCCGTCAATCTTTCACGATTTCAAGCAGTATTTTGAAGCACTCTCATCTTGGAATGCTACACTACTTTGAATAGATGACGCAGTCCCTCTTCCACTCCTATGTCAAGTTTCAACCTTGATAACGCATTACCTAACGCGAATGGAATGTTATTGTTTGCATGCTATAACTCATTTCTTTGGTAACATCACATTTGTTTTTCTTGCTTGTATGTTTCATGCGAATTCAAACAAAGGACGGCGACTTGAGATGACAATGACGTCATGGAATTGTTGCTATCAAGACTGGTTGCTATGTAATGGGAAGCCTGGGGACTAGGTCCTGCCTTACATAAAGTAACACGGGGATAAAAATTAGCGGAGAAAATTTGGTAGGGAACGCCTTTGGATCAAGTTACAGAAAGTTCATTCGGCATAGTTTACCCGGTGAGTTGAGGCGAAAAGGGGACGGAGATCTCACATCTGCATTCGATATTATTCAAAGACGGGGATCTGAGTTCCTCCCGAGTAAAGATTTAGTATGAGAGAGTACAAGCTCGTTGTTCTTGGGTCCGGAGGTGTAGGCAAAAGTGCCTTGGTAAGTCCTACTTCCATCTGTTGAAAATGTACGATACGTCCTCACAGCGTTGATAGAATTACCCGATTGAAAGGTCCACAATGCGTCTAGCAAGGGTGGAAAATCGCAAATTTATCCGATTATAATGAATGTTTTCTTAACAATATTTCGAGTTGGCCGAAATTTGTTTCCGTTATCCGTCAACACACAACTGATATGTTTCAATTTTCAAGGCGTCAGCCAAACAAAAGCGATTTCGTCTGGCCTTGAGTCCCATTTACTTTCGCTGGAGATAAATGCCAGAACAGGCCTAACTTTGATTTCAGTGGTCCGAATCAGGCTGATGATTATAAATAGATGGTTCGGTTTCACGACTCGGGTAGGTTCGATGGTATTCAATGGAAACTGCTCGGCTTCAATTCACTTCCTTTTCTTTCAAAATGCCGATTTCGAGTGCACAATTTAAGAACACAACACCTCGATGAAGAAGGAACAAATCTCCAGAGACTTGGGCGCACGATTTCCCCCACTTCGGTGATCAGTTAATAGGCACATCTCTGTGGTTACTCATCGGTTCGACAGTTTCAACACGACATCGCCAAATGACATGAATATTTTACTTCGTGGGAATTATGAGGTCGACAGTTTTTACACAGGAAATCTCTACCATTCATTCAAAGTCTGAAGGACTTAATCTAGCCAAAACAAATGCTTGCACGAGGCAAATGCTGCAAACGCTGCAAACTGCACAGGATATTCAGTCAGAGCCCAGAAGAAACCAGAGAGGTGGACTTTCGCTAGGCGGTTTCGCATTGCCTTCCAGGCCCATAATACTTGTATTTCGATCTTTCACAAAATGCAATGCGCTATTAGTTGGCACGTTGAACTGGGTACTCTGTGGCACCATTGTGACCCAAGCGCTTGGACAAATCCCCCTGGATGCTTATTGCCAACTTCTCTCTCACAATAAAAAATGTCATAACGTTTTTGCTGCCTAGTTAAGACATTTCTAGACTGCCACACCCCCTAGACATTAGGTTTGATTGGAAGTTGTTCCATGCCATATTTGAGTGGTGTTTGCCTGCAAAATGATGTTAAGCAGGGGTTATGGGTTCCAATCTTGCGTGGCTCAAGCACTATGGCTGAGAAAGGCAGCAGGAAACCATATCATGCAAGAACTCCCTCCATGGCAAAAATCATGGCCCTGCTGCTTTTTTCTATTGCCTTCAACAGCGTATATAATGCAGCCAGTGCCGAGTGCTGAGTGCCAAGTGCCAAGTGCCACCGCCAAGGAGCAAGACTGAAGCTTTGGCTGTTGTCTGCCCTTCCTAATACCTGTAATAGCACCAGTGAGATTTGAACCATGTAATGAGTCACATGGACTGTCCATGTGGTTATTGTCAACCCTCAAACTGAAGGAGCAAAGCTGGTAAATTGAACAACCCATCACACTGCAGTTGCCACATCCTTCCTTACCAAAGCCATGAAGTTTTAAAAAAGGCCATGTGTACAAGATAATAGAATTTGATTGTCATCCCTCATTAATTATCTCATCATGATCAAATTGAACTGCTAATTGCTATTGTAAAGTGAATGATTGACCAATTAGATCAATTGTTTTGTTCCCTTTCACTCGAATTAAGGAACCCTTCTTTCTTTCATAAAAGATGTATTTTTTAATTTTCCTGATGGTTTGAAAGATATGGGAGGATGTTTTGCCAATGGCTTTCCTTTTTAATTTTTAACATGAAATAGTGAGTTTGTGTTCTAAAGTTTTAGCAAAATTAGCAATGAAGATCACCATGAATGCAGAATTTCTCTATGTTTAATTTCCAAGGTGTGTTTAGAAAGGGCCTGTGAAGTTAGAAATAAATTGAGTATCATGCTTGTCCCCATTTACATTTGGCAAAATTTTGAAATTATAATAATAATAATAATATGTTCTTTATATAGGGTAGTTCCATCGGCTTTGATACATTAGCTGCCATCAATAGAGGCCCTGTTTCTCTAAGAAAAAAATTAAGTTGAAATAAGTAGAAATTTAAGACACCTAAATGTTTTTCAATCCATAATAGATATAAAAACCTACAACGTAATAAAGGTTTATAAGATAATCAGTCTACAAAATATACTTCAAGTCCTTGTTTCGATTGGAGATAGGATTTCTCAATCCTTAAAAGCGTAGGTAGAGCATGTTGTATTAAAAAACTTTCAACTCTCCTTATGCCAATATTATCATCAGCAATTCCTGTCTGCACAAAGCAACTCTCTGTTTAGTAAGTCAAAGAAATGAAAAATGATGTTAACAATAAGTGCATTTGGGCTTTGGGAGCTAATCTGGACAATTTTATAAGCCATGTTATGATAAAGTTTTCTCTAAGCAACTGACCATCTGTATTTGCAGGAATCCATTGTTTGATTTCCTGTTTTTCATTGGTGATAATGACTTGCTTTGATCTTTTTTCTTTCTTTTAGACTGTTCAATTTGTCCAAGGAATTTTCGTAGAGAAATATGATCCAACAATTGAAGACTCATACAGGAAAGTAAGTGTTGCTTTCAATCATATACATATGCTATCTATCTTTTTCTGTATATGTTCTCATGTGGATGTGGATGTCTCGGTGTCTATGCCCCATTTTGTAGAATCTCCTAAACTTCACCTCTGGATCATGACACTTAATTAGGGCATAAAGCACAGCCAGTTTCTAGCCAGCATTTTTCTCTTTGGAAGCATAGCAAAATATGTTAAAAAGGGGGGGGGGGTAGGTTCCATTCTATAACATTATTTGCGCTTTCTGAGCTTCATAGCAAGCAGTCTAGGAGTTGTGTTGAAAAACTTTGAGGCCATGTCATTGGATTTTACCTTGCCACAGTTTGTTTGAAATGAAAACCAAAAACAAATGCAATATTTGCGTATTCTTCATTATTTAATAACGTGTATTTGTTTCTTTTTTCTATAGCAAGTCGAAATTGATCAGCACCAATGTATCCTAGAAATTTTGGATACTGCAGGAACAGTAAGAACACCAACTTGTTTATTGTGAATTTACTAAAAGCCTTTTTATTCAACTGTGGCAAAATTTTTAGCACAAGTCAATGAATGTATCATGAATTTAGAATGATGAATGTATATATGAGTCTATATATATTATAGTGGACTTTGAGCAAGAAATGAATGGCACGAAGAGTAGGCTTATTGCAATATCAGTATAGAGAACTGAAATAAGTTGTAGTTAAAGGAACTCTTTTGAGTCTTCATTTGCTATGCTGATATTTAACGTCTAAAGATATACATGAACATATATTTGCATATTTCTGATATGTTGCTTCCTTTGTTTGTGGTAGGTGGGCTCATAACAAATAGTTTTATAAACAAATACATTTGATTTGCATAGACAAAGGGAAAGATTATGGGAGTTAAACACTTTGTCCAACAAGTTTTCCACCCCCCACCCCCATGGTGGCATCCAATGTGTTTGCCCAGTTGTGTGGCTTAAGGCTAAAGAAACCAAGTTTTGGTGCTGCTCTGTTCAGCAAGGGGCCAGGAGGACTTTTGGCCTTATCTTCTTAACAAACACCTGTATACAAACAAGTCACTAGTTGGAGAATCCTCTCACAAATAGTTTCGCGTTCTTAACGCGAGCCAGCATTTTCCCTTTAGGCCGTAGGTACCCCCTCCCTTTGTATCAAATTATCAGTGTACAATGATACAGTTACCACATTGCTATTGTCGCAGGCCTAATTCCTCTCAAGTCCAATTTCTTACTTATGGTGGTAGATGCTTGATGTGATTCACCATAGAAAGGAAAAACCGTAAACCAATATACTTCCAACCTCACAAGGGCTTGACATTTTTTTCTATTGTTGTGGATTAGATGTTATTTGATTCATTTTTTAATCTGCCATTACAGAGGTTGATATTTGTTCCACTTCTTATTCAACACTTCAGCAATTTCCTTTCTTATAATTGTCTAAATGTCTAACATGTGATCACGCACCATAACCATCATGATCACGCACGGCTATGATGATGGTGATGACGATGGTGATGATAGTGATCATGATGGTTATGATCGTTATGATCATGATGATGATAATGATGATTATGATGATAATGATGGTGATGATGATGGTGATCGCGGTAATGAGGATGACGTTGATGACGGTGATAATTATGATGGTAACTAAAGCCAATCAAAGTTTCTCAGGAAAAGAATGAAAAACAAAATATCGCCAATCGCGCACCTATGTCGAGATCCACATTAAGATGTATGATGATGGTGATATTTGTTAAGTCTATTTTCATTATGACTAATGAGTTATCGGCTTGTCTTTTTGGATGGGAATATTCATGCGATTCTCTTCGTTAATCTTAGGAGCAATTTACTGCGATGAGAGATCTTTACATGAAAAATGGACAGGGCTTCGTTCTAGTTTACTCCATCACATCACAAGGAACGTTTAATGACCTGACGGACTTACGCGATCAAATTTTACGTGTCAAAGATACTGAAGATGTGAGTACACTTGCAGAGATAACTTCTTTTTGTATCGTGGTAAATCTTTTCCTATCTCAACCTTGTTTGCCTCTTATCCACGCAAAACAGCCTTTGCATACACTTGCTTGATGTTTCCGTAAAACTCAGTAGAAACCGCGATTTATCCTGGCAAAAATACACCAGAGTAATTCGGAAGTAGGCATAGATGCCTGCCGAAGATTTGCCGATTAAACGAAGCACGGCAACTAGATCGAATTTCTTGTAATGTTGTAGATTGTATACACTCAGTCTTAGACGTGAGTCGTGTCTTGACATATTTGATTCAAACATGTTCTTATTTGTGCTCCAACCTAGCATCCGAGGGTATATTATAGGCCACTGAGAGGCTAAGCTCGTCATACCGTGGCCAGACTCGTCCTCTCAATGGGACCACATCGCAAAGTTCCTACGCCTGGGATAACGGATAGCTAGCCACTCTGCCCGTTCGAATTGAAAATTAAACTGCATAATAATCAAGAGTCTGGAATCTGTTGTCGAGCTTTGTAACCACAAAGCGATCCTAACATCCCAGACCAATCAATTTGTTCTATTGAAAATGGAATATGTATATAAACACATAAAGATATATGTCTATTTTTCATTTACTCAATGATTCGTCTATCGCATACACTCAGCCCTACTAGCCCTCAACTGTTTTTGAAATTATCTATACGCGTCCATCCCTACGCTACTGAATATAAAGAATAATTGTATTCACATTGAGCTCGAAAGTGAGAAAGCAAAATTCTTTTTACAAGAACAAAGGTCAAATATTTTTTTTCATGGAGAAAACGAGTGCCCGTTGTTTATCTCGAAATCGCGAATCGAACACGACCTGGTTTTCCAGGGCTGTATGTTCCTGCCAGATTGTTTGTTTTAATTGTATTAAATCGTAAGGTGGAAATTTTTAGAAGACATGGCAAAGCTGAAACCTGCCCATGGAGAGATTATTTATTGTATAACTATTTTAACATATAAATGACATTCTTCATAGCTTTTTAACGTTATTCTGTTCAGCTCTTTAGAATATATGTATGTAGATTTTAACGCTCTATAAATGCCACATTATTACTATTGTTATTATTATTTGTTATTGTTGTTGTTGTTATTGTTGTTGTTATTATTTAGGTTAAATAAGGAAAGATAGTTTGCATGTTGTCTCAGGCTTTCTTTCATTTCCAAAACATTTAGAGATTTTTGCCCCGCTGCTGCTACCCTTATAATTGCCTTTTTTGTCACATAAAACGAAAGTCAGATAGTTAATTAGTATTATTATTAATATCATTTTTATCATTATATTCTTCAAAAGCTGATTTGGCTTGATTGGCAGACCCAATGGTAGTTTGAGGCAAACCCCTAGGTTAAGTGTCACCATGTAGATTTAGGAGAGTCGCCAGCTCTCTGTTATTCCAGGCGTGAGAATTACGATGTGTGGTCACGTCGAGAGGAAAGGTCACGGCACCGCGTGATAGCTTCTCTGTGTCCTATAATCTATCATAAAAATCACAATCATGATTCTCGAGATGTTGCGACATCGAGAGGAAGGACCATGGCACTGCTCGATAAGCATAGCTTCTCAGTGTCCTGAAGTCTACTTCACGATTCATGAATCATATGAATCTTAAAATGACGTCAAATTATGAGAAACGACTAGTACACTGCTCGCTGAACATAGCTTCTGAGTGTCCTGAAGTTTACTTCCCGATTCATGAATCATATGAATCTTAAATGACGTCAAATTATTAGAAAGAACTAGCCCACTGCTCGATAAGCATAGCTTCAGGGTGTCGTGAAGTTTACTTCCCGATTCATGAATCATATGAATCTTAATTGACGTGAAATTATTAGAAATGACTAGCCCAATGCTCGATAAGCATAGCTTCAGGGTGTCGTGAAGTTTACTTCCCGATTCATGAATCATATGAATCTTAATTGACGTGAAATTATTAGAAACGACTAGCCCAATGCTCGATAAGCATTGCTTCTGAGTGTTTCCTAAAACCGACCGTCGAATCGTAGGTTGAACACAGAAGCTGGTACATATACCAGGCGATTTGATCCCGAAATAATTGGATGTATTTTTATTTAGGTCCCGATGGTACTAGTTGGCAACAAATGCGATTTGGAAGATGAGAGAGTAGTAGGCAAGGACCAAGGACAGCAGCTCGCCAGACAACTAAACATCCAGTGCGTATTCAATCTTCTACTTGCTCTGATATTGGTCTCAGCCACTTTTCTTAGGTGAAAATGCTTCGTGAAGGTTCTGACGTTTGAATTTTGAAAACGAAGCAATTCGAGTAGGAAATCACGATCAATATTTTCGATCACTAATGAGTGTCAGAAGAGAAGCTTTCATTACTTTGCTACGATTGCTTAAGAACGTGGATTTGCGCATTGAATATTGACCGGCGTGTAAGGAACCCGGCGCTTCAAAAGAACTGACAAATTTTATTTCTGAAACTCAGATCGCACAGTATGGATGTAAAGATGTCAGATGTAAAGCTTGTAAATGAGTCAAACGTCTTCACATATTCTTCTTAGAACTGCATCAGCGAAAGGAGCCTCTATTTTAAGCAAAGCTTTTTTATTCACCACAAGCAACCCAGATCGCGACTGGGAAAGTGCCTGACGCTTCTAGGGTTACCCCTTAGGTCAGCTTTCGGTTCTATACTACGAAGGTATAACCAATGTATCTATTATCTTCTGAATGCAAGTAACTCTCGTTAGATATTTTCGTTCTTGTTGAGGATCGAAAGGGTTTTTTGGTATTGTCTGGACACACCCCGTCCACCCAGTTGTAAATGAGTACTTGGAGGACAGGGAGTTACCACCCTACCTCACAATGCAGTGGCTCGAGACTGCACCTCCCTATAGTTAGCAAGGTAGTTTCTAGAGCTCGCATCGAATAAGGGGCTCAACTTTACTAGAGCTCGCATCGAATAAGGGGCTCAACTTTGCTAGAGCTCGCATCGAATACGGGACTCAACTTTACTAGAACTCGCATCGAATAAGGGACTCAACTGAACTAATATCTTATTTTTCTTACTTTTCAAAGATTTATTTTCTTTTGCAGCACTTTTCTAGAAACATCTGCAAAAATGAAAATAAACGTCACGACCATCTTCGAAGACCTTGTGAGACAGATCAACAAAAAATCTCCAGAGGTGAGGAAGAAGCGAGGGAGAAGATGTACAATTCTTTGAAGCTCGGTGCTTAGGCCAGTATGAAATCGTAACAAAAGCATAGCAGTGCCACTACCCAGGAACCTAGTGTACGTCCAAGATTCGTTTCTTGATAAACATGAAAGTTGCTATTTAAAGAGGCACTAGGAATATATCGTCTGTAATTCGCAATTTTTTTCTGATTTCGTTTATTTTTGATTGTTTTGATTTAAAAAAGCACGATCTACTGTAATTATCTCTAGGTGAGTACTTTGAATTCACGTAGAACATTTTCACCTCACGCAAGTTTTGTATAAGCACGAAAACAAAACCCGAACATTTTGAAATCGTGACCAGCAGTGAAGTCATCCCAAGATTTGTTGATCGTTGCTACAAGAAATGACGCGATTCTCAGTCGGTTTGCCATTTTAGAGCCAAGATTTTTCAACATGACAGGACAGTATGACAGGACAGCATGACAGGACAGCATGACAGGCCATGGCAACCCTATAAGCCAAACCTTGTCATGGCAGTGTCCTGAAATCTGCCGGTCAAATTATCCGGCGTACTTTGCATCAAAGGTGTGTGATTGTGAAAATGTTCTCCGGTTAACTTGGTTTTTCTCAAGTCATATTATTGTTAGTTGTCGTTTTGAAGCAGATGATAGGATTTTGGGTAAGAATGGGTCGATAGACGTTGCTGTACTTACACCATTTCATCGGGAGAATCGCGAGGAGAATCGCAAAATTTCCCATTAAGCGTAAACCGCTGGGATACACCGACTGCGACCCCCTGGAAATCTCCCGCGAAAGCCCGGTTTAATCAACCCCATTTTTCCCCTGAAGCTTCGTGTCACGTTTGATGATTTCTGATTTTTGCGTAGCAAGACCCGACCCTATAACGCTGAAGACATCTTTCGAAGGCCTTTGTAAAGGTAGCTAATCCCACTAACTAAATCTAATTCACTCCCGTAACAAATAACATAATGATCACTTAACTATCAATTCATCGCCTCCCTTTGGGCTTGGTACTGTACGGCGCTAATCCTGCTGTCCTGCGCAAAACCGCCATAAACACGCCTAATGGAAGCGTTGATTTGAATTCAACCTGACGGTTTGCGATAATTTTCATTCCTGTGGAAGCACATTGGGTTGAGATATTAGCCCGGGGTCAAATACAAATTAAAAGGTCATCGCGAATCGTCCCGAATAGGTGCCAGGTGGAAATCATTCCCCCGATAACCGACTGCCCGCTCGCAAGGAACACAAAGCCAAACAACCGAGTATGCTTGTATTGTAACCTTGCTTGAATAGAAAATGTATCAAATTAACTGAAGCTCCTCTATGTGTGAGACAGAAGTTATTCATAAAGGCATTTAGTTGAACGGATAAAATTTTGTAAGACAGTCAAGGTTGTGTACTGTATTTATTCACAAATCAGAGTATTTTCAGTAACGTTATTCTTTTTTATTTTCGTCTGTCATTCCACAGAAGCTTGAAGTTTCTCGTTTTATTCCAACACCTTGCTGTCGGACTTGTGGTCTGGAGGACATGGCAATGGTTGGGTAAGCTGGACTTAAAAGCCGAGTCAACAAGAGATTTAGGTTGGGGCTGGTTAGAAGTTGAGTTGGAGCTCAAACAGAAGGTGGTTTGGGGTTGACTGAAATCGGGCTGGTTGAAAACATTTAAGCCGGGCTCGATCATGATTGTGCTAGACGTAAGAAAGGTTGGGGGATCCAAGAAACATTTAAACTTTGAACACTGAACAATTCGGAAAGCCTTGAGAGAGCATGGCAGTCTTAAGGTGCACAATTATCACAGCAGAGAGGATTTTCAGTGAATATGGAAATGGAAATAGATCAAATGCCATTTTTATGAATAAAGAAAAGTCAGAACCCTTTCTTCACCGTTTTTGGCGATTAAGGCGTCGCCCACCTCTGTTTCGTTAGCTTGTGAGCCACAGCTGTGCAAGCGCAGTGAATGCTACAATTGGGGGCTTGGAAATATTCAGCACTGTGTGTTAACGCACATGTCCTTGCCATGGTGCCATGTCTCCTTCATTGACTATTTCAGTTTATAGAATGGATCTTATCTCCGTTACAGTACCCCTTTGGTCACACAGCCATGCAAATACAGTGGGTGCTACAGTTGGGGGCTGGTCATTTGGTAGCACCGTGGTCTAACTCCCATGCC